>JBBPCX010081291.1:0-28125 GCA_037974365.1 Hydrocynus forskahlii
CCCTAAGGGCAGCATGTACAAGGTAAATAGAAGTGGTCCTAAAACAGAGCCTTGTGGGACACCATATTTTACTTTGGTGTAACACAGCAGGGCAGTTGGGTCCCCACCCCTCCGTAAAGAACAATGGGGGAGTGTGTGGAATCTGAGTGCTTGCCCCACAGAACAACGCGGTTTGGAAAGTCTGTGCTCATTTTAAGAGGCCTTTCGTGTTGCATTACACAAATAAGGATATATTTAAAAACACAAAAGTATGATTTTATCCGATTACTTGACTAATCATTGAAAAAAATCAACAGAATACTCGATTCCAAAAATATTCGATAGTTGCAGCCCTAGGGATAGGAGACGAGAGTCAGGTGTACTGCTAGCCAGTCCGGGTAACACAGCAGGGCAATTGGGTCCCCACCCCTTACATGTCCAATATTGATCCACATAGCTCATATTGAAATACATGGATTAAATAATGGCTTGAAAAATATGTGGTGGTGCTTGAAAGCTCTGAATCCTGAATCCATATGACGTAGATGCATATGACACAAACATCATCAAATTTTAACAGGCCAAAAAGTAGATATAGAGGAATTTAACTAAACAAATGAGACAAAAACCTTAGACTTGGCCATTCAATTATGAAAAATGATCCAATATCACAAAAGTAATAAAAGTAAACCTTTGCTTTCAGTATCTGGTATGACCCTTCCGCCCTTATGCAGCAATAACTGCAACTAAACATTTCCGGTAACTGTTGATCAGTCTGGCACGTTGGCTTGATTGAATTTTATTCCTCCATTTCAACTCAGGTGGTGGTGGGTTTCTACACATACAATCCTCACTTCAGGTCCTTCCACAACATTGCAACTGGGTTATGGTTAGGAGTCTTGCACATTCCAAAATATTAACTTTTTTATTCTTTACATAATTATTTGACAGAATTACTTGTGTGTCTGGGAGTTATCCTGGGTTCCTGTGTCCCTGCGGACTACTACATGCTTCACTCTTGGAGTGATCTTATTTGGCCAACCACTCCTGGGGAGGGTAACAATGATCAGGAGAGTGTAAAGATCTGTAAAGATCTAAGAGACTTTGACAAAGGCCACACTGAGATAAGCAGACAACCGGGTCAAAGCCTCTCCATAACAGCAGGTCTCCTAGGGGTCTCAGCAGTGTGCAGTGATTAGTACCTGTCAAAAGGGGTCCAAGGAAGGAAAACCAGGGAACTTGCAACAGGGTCATGTGCAACAAGGTCAGAGTCACTCTGATTGATGGATGCGGGAAGCAAAGGCTAGCCTGTCCCATCCAGCCCCACAGAAGAGCTACTGTAGCACAAATTGGCTATGACAGAAAGGTGTCAGAACACACAGTGCAACCCAGCGTCCACTTGAAGTGTCTACTATGGGAAAGTAAGCATCAGAAGTTGACCACAGAGTAATGGAGACGGTGGCCTGGTCAGATGAATCGCATTTACTTTTACAGGTTTTATCAGGTAGATGGCTGGGCGCCTGCGTCATTTGCCTGGGGAGGAGATGGCACCAAGACACATTCCACGAAAAAGGCAAACCAGTTAAAGCAGTGTGATACTAAATTTGTTCAGGAATGGTTTGAGGAACATGATAATGAGTTTAAGGTGTTCATGTGGCCACCAAATTCTTTAGATCTGAAACCAGCTGAGCACTTGTGGAACGTGTTGGATAAACTATCCATCAGGGCTGCAACTATTGAATATTTTTGGAATTGAGTATTTTGTCCTTTTTTTCAACAATTAATCGAGTAATCGGATAAATCATACTTTTGTGTTTTTAAACAACTATATCCATAATGTGTAATGCAACATTAAAGGCCTCTTAAAATGAGCACGGACTCAGACACTTCAAACTCCACAGGCTGACAGGTCTCCAGGAGACCTTTAAAACGAGACCAAGCATGAAGCTCTCCCTCAGGGGAAAGGGGGGGGGGTGTCTTCTAACTCCTCTAACTTTGAAACCTTCTTCATCAGATACGTAATTAACGTACACTTCACACAAGTAAACTTTACGCTGGTGCTACTGACGGAGAGAACTGCGGTGAAGCCAGCCAGGCTTTAAAAAGTGGTGCACATATTTTAGAAGGCTTTCGGTATCCGTTAGAAAACATTTGCTCTTTAAGGGAAACCATTATTTCTTCATCTTCTTCATGTTTGATATAGGATAAAATCCCTAAATTAATTAGAGCCATCACCAAACCACTGCAGGTCACTTCAGTAGCTATCATACTCTGTCCATACCTGATATGGAGATTTTTTTAACTGTGGCATTTTGGAATAATTAAAAAATAAAATCAGCACCCTCAACATTTATTTCTTCATCTTCTTCATGTTTGATATAGGATAAAATCCCTAAATTAGTTAAGGTCATCACCAAACCATTGCAGGTCAGTTCAGTAGCTATTATCCTATGTCCATACCTGAAATGGAGATTTTTTTTTACGGTGGCATTTAGGAGTAATTTTAAAACCAAATCAGTACATTAAGCATTCATTTGTTTATGTGTCATTATTTGGAATTGAATAAAGTCTTTAAATGAATTAAGGCCATCACCAAATCACTGCAGGTCACTCCAGTAGTTGCCATAGTATGTCCGTACCTCATATAGAGATTTTTTTTACTGTGGCATTTAGGAAATGAAATCCTATGCAATAAAAAATGAAATCAGCACTTTATCTGTTAACATGTCATTTTAAAGATTGAAAAATGAAATCAGGCCCTTCTTCTTCACCAAAAAAGAGCACTCCATTCAAGCATGATGGAAGAAAAAATTGGATTTTATTAAACATGAATCTTAGATGCCCCTGTGTTTCAGGAGGTTATTAATGAGATGCTTACTATTGTCAGGATGAAACAAATTTGTCTAAACAAATGCCGTCATATTGACATTTTCTGAAATTGGCAAAGTCAGTTCTGAATTTATTTGATGAGACCTAACCAGCTGATAGCAGATTTCAAAGGCTTCTTTAATTCTATGTAATGTACACCCTTTTATAACAGATCATTTGATTACATTTGGTGGTTCACCACCCACAGGTTTTGTTGTTTTTTAATGGTCATTGTGCATTGGTTTTCTTGTATTAAAATTCTAATTTTTTTTTTAAGAATTCTGCATTTTGGGCAACACTATAATTATTTTTTTACATTATAGTTCCAATGACAGACCTCTGCTCAGATTGTGGCTCAGCCACAATATCAGAAAAAGAAATCCAGTGGGTAAGTCTTAATTACATAGCTATGACAAAATGCATTCAACTAATTAACACTGGTATTTGCCAAATAAATCCATGCTTATGGTCTACTCTTGAACTGTTTTGACTAGTTATTTGAATATTATAAACTAATTTTTATTACAATGGTTATTTGATTGACACATGAACTCAACTTTATCTTATCTTTTTTATGTCACAGATACAATGTGACAAGTGCTACCGTTGGTACCGCAGGCTATGTATCAACATGACAGAAGACAGATATGCTTGTGCAAAGAAACAACTGTGGAACTGTGACTTATGTCATTCTTTATTAATATGTAAATAATTGGTAATTGCCCTCGCCCCTGCTTGTCAAAGTATTTTATGTAGACACAAGCTCATAGTTTGTGTACTTTTATAGTTAGTTTGTTTATTTATATTTATTTATATTCTAGAGGTGCTAATGACAATGAAGCTCTTTTTAATTTGACTTGACTTGATATATTCCACAGTTAAAATTCTAAATGTTGGAGATAATAATCCAGATTTTTTTTATAATTGTTTTTTTTTTTTATTTATTGTTATTCCTATTAAAAAAATGGACCGGATTTAATTGGTAATACATAATATTGATTATTGTGCTTTCTTAATACAACCTTAGTTCTTCATTGTACTTGTTATGACAGAATGAGTACAACTCTCTTCCAAAATATGATAAACTTTGCCAAATTTTACCATGAACCTTAAGGCTTAAAATAGGAATTTCTGAAATACATCAATAATTCGAATATGAACAAATAAAAGCCGATAGTGCTGATTTAATTTTGAATTTATTCTTAAATAAAAATAAAAAAAATCCACATAATGTACAAACGTATCATAGCTACCGAAGTGACCCGTCATGGTTTGGTGATGGCCTTAATTAATTTTTGGATTTTATCCTATATCAAACATGAAAATGAATGCTGAAAGCACTGTTTTTATTTTTAAATTATTCCTAAATGCCACAACAAAAAATATCCATATCGGGTATGGACATAGTATGATAGCTAGCTACAGAAGTGACCTGCAGTGGTTTGGTGATGGCCTTAACTAATTTAGGGATTTTATCCTATGTCAGACACGAGGAAGATGAAGAAATAAAGGTTTCCCGTACATAGCCTATGTCTTCTAACGGATACCGTAAGCCTTCTAAAATATGGGCACTGCTTTTTAAAGCTTGGCTGGCTTCACCGCAGTACGGAGAGAGGGGCTGGGCTGAACTAAACAAGCCGCACTCCGTGCAGAGAAGGGGCTCGCCAAACTCCATACTGAAACTTGCCGTTTATCAGACCAGTCGTCTCTCGTCTGTGGGCTGATGACGTTGTATGGAAATAGTTTAACAGTCGTCCAAAAGTTAACTCACTAGTAAGTTATCATTAGCGACTAAAACAGTACAAACACGCTGAGACGCTGAGCAGCACCGGCGGCTACACTGCACTGGGTTGTCAGCCTTACGCAGTGTAAAAAGGTCCCACACTTGAGACATTTTCTGCCTTTTACGCACAGTGGGATCTTCATTTTCCGCCATTAAACGCGCCGTCTTAAATCTTCGAAATGCGCGTCAGTTACAACAGTCCACGTGAAACAATGATACCGGAGCTGCGCAGTAGTCTACAAAGAGGAAGTGATACTAAGGCAGAGACATTTTAAATAGATGGACTTTGGTGACATAAATTAAACGAAGCCTGGTTTTTGCCTCGATATTTTTTTGTAATCGAATTATACAGGACTTGGAGCTGGATACCACAGTACACCTTCAGAGGTCTTGTGGAGTCCATGGCTCAAAGGGTCAGAGCTGTTCTGATGGCACAAGGGGGACCTACACAATATTAGGCAGGAGGCTTTAATTTTATGGCGACCTGTGTATGTAATATTGGATCGTTTTCCACAATAAATAAATGAAAGTATAATATTTTAATATTATATTTGTCCCAGCCCCATACAGTGCACTATATAAGCAACATACTGGCTTACACACTTAGCCTACAAAATATGATACAGAAGATTTGTAGTTAACTATATTCCACACCACTATAAAACTGTATCCTTAGTACTTTTCGGAGTATTCCTGGAAAGTTCCTTGACTTTTATTTGACTATAGTTTATATTTAATATTCTTGTCTTTGCCTCTGTGTGTATATGCAGACAAGGCAGTTTCTTTCTCAGTTTCGTTCTGGTTCTGATTACAGAGGTCGCATAGAAACTGTGATAACTCCTTTTCAGCAGAGACTACTGATAGCACACAAGCCAAAAAATTAGATCTTTGACAGGTAACTGTCAGTCATGTCAACATCATTATGTGAACCTCATCATATCCTGCTGTTTTATTACATTTATTGTATTCATATTGCATCAACCCTAAGTCAAACTTTCACAAGTCATTTTGCATTACTGATCTGCTGGTACAGCACACTAAATCCACACCCACAGCAATATTACAGTAGTACAGTTTGCCCGGCTAACAAAGCCACTTGACGAGTGGTAGCTTAACGTTACCGTCACACTGGAAACCCACTATTTACGTATTATATTTAAGAATGAGCTTAAAGAAGTTAATTAAAGCAAAATTACTCAGTCCCTTGTTGCCTTTCATAGTCCTTTAGCCTAGCCTAGATTCACCTAAGGTAAGAAGCCACTACTAGCACCCTTCGGACAGTCGTCTCTTTTACTTACCAAAACTAAAGCAAATTTGTCGTCTTCAGTATAAGCCGTAACGTTTTAGAGCGTATCAAAGGCACAGGATTCACATTGTCGAGCTTGTTAGCTCTGTTCAGTGTGTAACTGCCGACGCCTGGAGGACTACAAGCTTGAAGGTAGCTGGGGCCTCTTGTGGCGAGGAGGAAGCAGTAATAGTAGTAGTCTCTGTAGTAGAAGTAAATAAATATTTGGGAGGGAAAATAGTAGTAGTAGTAATAGTGGTAGTAATAGTAGATTCTTTGAACTTTAAAAGGTGGTATTAAAACACAAAAATTCTTCTAAACTACTTTGGCAGTAAAATCCTTGCCTTGTGTTACTCAGAGCAGAAGAACAAAGTAAAATATGTTTCACTGATAACATCATATTACAAAACTGACATGACAGGGGTTCACCTTTTAATAAAAAAACATGTGTAAGACCTTGATTGATCAATACAGTGTCTTGTATAGACTATTTGATCGTGTCTAGTTTGAAAAGACAACCATTGTCTCTTATTAGTAGCAGGGGTAATTTCATGCAATTTATTTAATAAATACTCATCCTATTGAGTTTGCAATTTATTCCACATATAGGACACAAACACAGATCTGAGACAGGGACTTGAAATGCATTTAGTTCTGCATTGAGGGCTGTGGTGAGGAGGAAAACCAGCAAGAACCTTTAAATAGTTTTCTCTTTTCTTAGGGGATAAGTTTCCTCAACCTCTGTTAAGCCACATACATACTTCAGTATTAACATTTCTGCTAAACAACAAAGCTTAAATTCCATTACACCAAATTCCACACTCAAATTCAGTCATGTACATTGAAATCTCTAGAAAACTGACTCATACACAGTGCAGTTTTTTGACAAGCAGCATTTGGTTTATTGAGCATTAGTATTAGTGAAAAACAGGAGGATCCAATTGTATAGCATATACATACCTTTACAAAAAGGTAGAATTATACATACCTTTAAAAATAGTGTTTGTATAGCACGCAATGTAAACAAATAACATTACTGTTCTTGTATGCAGACCAAATGTCTCGTGGTCGTTATAAATCTTTCATGATTAGTATCTAATTCATAGAAATATATCCCTAGATTACGTTCAACACCCCATAGCAGTTGTTTAGCCTGCTCAGCACCTGCTGCACTTTTCAGTGGAATCTTTCACAAAATTTTCTCACTCGCCATCCCAACACAAACAGCAGTCTTTGAGGTTATAAAAGTGTGACTCCTTTTCAGTCACTCTCTGTATTATGGTTTTGCAGTATCTTTTCTAGAATCATGCATTAGCTGTTCAAATGACCTTGGCTGGATTTCTAAGAAGTGATTGACACCATGTTGTTAGGGCTAAGAATTTCTATCCAGTATCCATCAGGGTCTTGAATGAAAGCCAGGCCCTTCATTTTACCTGTGAAAGAGGCAAAGAAAGTCAGAACTCAATGATAATAGGACGTCTGACATTTTCATCGAAATGTAAAAGCAGTTAAAATAACACACCATGCAATAATTATTTGAATGTCTCAAATAACCATTAAAAAAACAGATGTGTTAGCAGAATGGCAAGTATACTGTTTGTGCAAAACAAGGATTTGTATTCATCCAGTTGATCCTCTGAGCTTCCACTGCGCAACGCAGAACACATGTGGCATACCCACATCTGAGATCTTGCCATTGAGACATCCATAAGTGACAAAGCTCTTAAAGCTCAGATCATCTCAGTTATGAGACAAAAGTAGGGTGCAACAAGACAACATAGTCTGGCAGAACAACAAAGGTGGGTGAGATAACACACCCACCATCATCTGGCTTTTTGACAAAGGTCACTCCTTGCTCTTCAAACAGCTTGCAAGCAGCATAAACATCTGGTACAGCAATTCCTATGTGGCCTGTAACACAAAAAAATGGCATGTCACATGAAAGCTGCAGGCCAGCTGCTGAGAAAAACACATAACCACCACATAATGCATATACATAAGTAAGCTATAGTTTGATAAATAGCATCAATTCTAACTGCATTTTGGCTTTAGCTTTAATTCGAATTGTTTTGGCTTCGCCACCTGTGTCACAACATGCCACATAGACTATGTTTTTCGGCTTTAGTTAATATTGGCTGACCTCTGGCAAGGCAGTGCTTCATGTAGATGAGCGAAATGAAGTCACGCTTGTCTGTCAATACAGTCATGTCCTGCTTCATGGCACCCTTTGTGGGTTAGCCTAAAAATACACTAAATATTTATCTCTATATTCAAATATCTATTTTCTGCTGAACGGTTTGTGGAAGTTCAATGGTCCAGGAGGCTGCCCAAAAGGACCATAGCCTGAAGTGGTCAGGACTCGCCAACCAGAGAATGCTGCACCACAACAGGACATGTTTTAATCTGTAGGTACAGCAGAGCTGAAATTTATGCTGCTGCTGTTAGGTTGCTTCAGCAAATAAAGAACTGAGGAATGCAAATGATGCGAGTTTTCACTGAAGTACTCACCAAACCCTCGAGGGTCTGAATTTCCATTGTGGTAAGACTGGCCGTCATCTGACTCTGAACCCCAGTTACTGCCAAAAAGTAATGGTGAGGGGAGACAGACTGAAACAAAGAAAACTTTGCTCCTTCCAAATGGAGAATCATACACATGATGAAGCAAGCCTATTAGAGATTGTCACGCTTACTGTGTAAGCTCAATGGTGGCTCGGCGTGAAAAGGTCCAAGCTGTTCTCTCTTTGACATCAGCAGGGATTTCCTTCTTATCTTCATAACCCAAGAAGTAGAGAGAAAAGCGCATAGAAGGGAAATCAAATTTCTGTAGCAGGCTGCGAAAAAAACAAACAAACAAAAAGCACTGGTTAGCTGGCCCCCAATTTCCCATTTTTAAAGCATTTCCACTCAAATGTTTCCTTTCACAGACATTTTACTCTAAGGCTAACAAGTGCACAACTAGGGGTGGGAGAGAACCGTTCACCTCCGGACGTTATCAGTTCCTCTAACGATTCTTTCGGACCTTTTCCTGCGTCGTGCGTGATGACGTCACACTCCGCGACTTGAATTATGGAGCGGAGAAAGCAGTCCGCGGCGTGGTTGCATTTTACCAAAAAAAACAAACAAAAAAAAAAAACCCGACAGTTGCGTTTTTAACTTGCAAGGGTGGTAACACTACCAACATGTCCAAGCCTAGTCTTGGACTACCCTTTCCTTTTCAATGGAAAATTACTCACAGTTTTACATAATCCAAGACTAGTCTTAATCCCTGTCCGGGAAACCGACCCTTGAAGTCTTAACACAGCACTGAAATTCAAGAATGCCAATTCTCAGAACTCGAGTGCAAGCTCCGTGGTTTCCACAGACGAGGGTAACTTTAACTACAGTGCCACTTATCGATAGTAATTAGGGGTCCAAGCACGCAGTGCGCAGGATCCCTATTGTATCTATGCTAATTTTTAAAATTATTTTTCTCCCTCAAAACGTGTTGGGGAGCAAAAACCGTAAGGCGCACAGCCTTGCAATTTGGTAGGTATACATGTGGTATACAGCCTCAGCAAATTTGAACCGTATGTCTGATTTTCAAAAATCTTTTTGCATATTGTTCCTTGGGATCAGTCGAATCAAATGAGGACCCGCCCATTCATTTCCGCCTAATTAGATGTTTTGCTAATTTGCACAATATGCAAAACCAACTTTTGCGAACTAGTCCCTGTTTTTTCCACCAATCTGCACATGTGTGGTCTCGTTGGAATCGCAAAACACTCATTGTCAATAATTATCAAAAACCTGTGCAAATTTGCAAACAGCATGGCCACCATATGCAGATTAAGACCTGCAAGTACATTCACGTGGATAGTGACGTAATTGAACCTAATGGGTCCAAATTGCTAACGCTGGGTCTGATCTGCACCAAATTTGGTACAGATGTATAACGTGGGACCACGAGGATGTGTGCCAATTTTCATTGAAATCGGCCCTTGGGGGGGTGCTACAGTAGATAACTGAATTTATTGCTATATTTCGTCCATGGCCTGTACACTTCAAACCAGTCTAACTCAAGATCCGTTCAAGATAAAAGAGTGAAAGTTGCATGAAATGGTCAGTCTGCTTATTGTTAAACTTTGATACACTGCAACTTGTGGCTTTTGGTGACATCACTTCACTCTGATTTATGCATAAACAAATACACTTTAATAATGGAATTTCTGAAAGGATGCATCCCAATTGGAAAATAAATTGTGAAAGGCTTCCACATTTGTGGCTTTCAACACCTTGTAAATTTCGCATCATTTTGTCAAAGAATGGCTAAATGGTAGGCCAAAATGCATGAATGAAAATGACACACAGGATTGAACGAAACTTTTGGGATTTCAAGGTACATGTCTCAAAATAAACATGATTATATGTTATCTTCATCAGAATAAGCATGCCAAGTTTCCTAAGGTTTGCTCTTTTTTTGCCAAACATAGCCATTTCAAACCATATTTGTGGCTACTGCCTTTAATGGGTGTAACTTCTGATATCACACCATTGACACTAGGTGTCATCTTAGAGCTACTTTATTGCTACTAGGTATAATTTGTGTTACCATCTCTTCTGTCAATTACTGCAAATATGAAATATTGTCTCTGTGCAGCAATGACTCAGTGCTGTGGTTTGGAGAACTAGGCGCAAACAGCTTGGACCCCGCTCATTGCCATTCACAGCTATATTTTATTTTTATAATTATATTCTCATATTTGGACCATATTATTATTTCTAGGAAGATAAGTGCATAATTTATTGTTCAAGTGTTTATATTTACTATGTAAAGGACAAGATTGAGTTCTAATAAAACAGCTGCTTTCGAAGCTAAAAAAAGGGCTATGACTACCTTTTTTAATGTAAATATATAGCTAACCAGGTCTTACTACCTGTCCACAAATTTATGATCAGTTAAAAAAAATATTTTATACTGTTGTTGCCTTCTCAGGCTCGGCTTTAGCGGCTGTTAGCCAAGCGTCTTTGACTCGTTACAATCGGCCATAGAGCGGGTCCAAAAATGAGACGATTACGGGAGCAGGGTCTGTTCTTTCCTCCTCAGAACGGGAACATTTATTTACTGTCTCCAAAAGAACATTAGAGTGGCGAAATCACTCACAAACAGTGCGGCCATGTAAAACTCCAAACACTCCCTGAAAGACTACATCTCCCAGCTTCTCTAGAGCTCAATTACCCAGAATGAAAAGTTTCTTAAGGCAACAGGTTCATCCTGTAACACTGTTTAGGAATCAATAATGGAATCAATAAGGAATCGGATCGATAAGAAGAATCGATACTGGCATTGACACCAATAATTTCTTATCGATTCCCATCCCTATGCACTACTGACTAGACTTTGTTAAGAGATGGTTCAATCCAAAGTTTGGTAAAATGTAATACATTTTATTCCACACTATAATTTATTAATTTAACATATTGGAAACCATAAAACATAAAAGACACCGATTTACCGATCAAGGCATTCATATTCTATGTTTTCCTCCTATTTAACTTTTTCCATGACATTTGTGTACCAATATAATTCATTATTGATCATAATTCATTCTTGCATGACGCTTTTCCAACCTCTGTTTATCCATAGTATTGAACAGGCTATTACTGTGCCTTCAAGACTGATATCTGTAAATGAATGAACATACACTCTGAAACTAACAATATTTACACACTTCATTCCAGAAAAGTGATTCTATGGGCACTTTAATATACTGAAAGGTATTGCCATTGCATTTTGCAGCCACGTAAAAACAATACTAATTTGTTCCATATCATGCAGCTCAATTACAGGCGATCACTAGAGCATTCCCATGTCAGCTGAATCTTCAAAACCTTGGTTGTGATGTGTTTTTTGTTTCTCATACCTGATTGGTCCACAAGCATTTATAGCAATTTTTCCTAGTCACCCACACCTTGTCATGACTTCATTACAAGCAGGAAGATAAGTGTTTAGTCTTCTCTTGCTTTGTATGAGAATTATTTTTTGCTTCAGATCCCCAGTCAGCTGCATAGATGAGCACATGACTTGTGAGTCTAGACACAACACCCTTAGAGATTTAAAGGGTCAAATAATTGATCATGTTGTCCACTGTCTAAACTGGACTTGGACTAAAGGTTAAGGAGTCAAAAAAGTTTTGATATGTCATATAAAAAGTCTTACTTATTCATTTATGCAACATATATTATTTAACAAAAAAATAGCAGAACATTTTCCATTAACATTAGTTTTGTCATATTCACAATACAAAGTGCAAGTGTTGAAAATATTCATTTATAACAGTATGTAATCAGAACTGTCAGCCAGTTGTAACTAATCACAATATTTACAGCGTGAAAGTTAACTCATAATGTGCCTCTTTAAACCCATTTACCCAGCTTTGCCAAGAATCAAGCACTCAAAATAGCCATCAGATTATATGGTCTCTGTTGTAAATAATTCATTCAATCAAGCATGAAAACATAACACCATGACCTCAACACAACTGAACAACTTCAGGATGAACTGGACCGCAAACAGCAAACCAAGCCTTCTCATCTAACATCCGGACATCCTCAAAATGCTGCGTAAAAAAGAACACAAATTTCCACACACACACTTCAGAATACTGAGGCTCCAGAAAACCTTCCCAGAGGAGTGGAGGCTGTCATAGCCACAAAAGGGGTAAGTCCCTATTAATGCCCAAGTTTTCAGAATGCAATGTTCAATGAGTTTATATAGGTGTGATGGTCAGGTGACCACATACTTTGGCCATGTAATGTACGTCAAGATCTGAATTAATCTCACCTTCCAGTGTAGTAATAGCAAAAAAGATAAGAAATTTGAAGACATTCTGCTTCAAGTGTCCAGGGGGAATATCAAGGCTGACAACATTCCACAACAATTACACACCGGTAAACAGCAAAGCAAAACCATTTATGGCAGACACTTACGTCATTCCAAGGATGCGTGTGTAGAAGTCCAGAGATTTTACTGGATCTTTCACCCTCAGCATGGTCTGCTGCATCATAAAATCCTACAACAAAAAGGAAATAAATCAATATGAGCTTTATTAAGAAAGTAAGCATTATGGTACGTATCACACAGTAATGCTGTACCTCAGTGGTTCTCAAATCGCTATCCTGGGAATCAATTCACATTTCATTTCAGTCACTGCCTTAGTTTCATTGGGCAATACAACGGGTAACACACTAATACGGACAAATGTAAAATCTTAACATTTATGCGCTGTAAAACAAATCTAAATGTTATACTGTAAAACCCTAGATCTGGCGTTCTGTTAATTGTGACCCTGAACTTTTAGCTACCCTCATTAAATGGGTGGTTACACATTTGTGGTGCCACTGGTGTCCCACTGCTAAGCCTATGTACATGTTTTAGATAAATAACTGAAAACATGAATAAAAGAAACAAACAAACAGCATTATTGCATGCCCCACCACACAACAAGTATGGTATAAAAGCATGAATGTGGTAATCAGAGCTGTTCTTCCCCACGCACAAATACACTCCTGAATTGAACTGCTTCATTCTCCTAAAACACGTGCTTATACTCACCTAAACTGTTCTACCATAAACAAGAATTACACCTTACCCGGCACACCCCCATAACCAACTCACACAAGATCATTTCCTTTATTTATATTTATTTATATCTTGTTGCTGCGATTTTGGTATTTTTTTTAGCAACGTTATGCATTATTGTTTTTCCTTACCTCATAAATCTCAGCATTTTTGCAGATTTAATAACTTTGCTGCCAGTATACAAAGCTGTATTCACTCTTGGCAGCATACTGATTCCACTTGTCAGCTGCGCTGTTGTCCTGTCCTGTACTATTCACTCTTGTGTTTTAAAGTATTTTTTTTTCAGACTGAGCAATGCCTAGAAAATATCTGCTTAGTTTCGGTTAGCCATGGTGTTATGGTTTTAAATGTAATTCCCCCATAACAAATAATCATAAAGATATTGTAAACTGCCCTTTAAGAATGTAGAGTTTCATTGTTTCTGCATAGTAAAAAGAGAATTCAGCTATTTAGTGTTATCATACTTTTATAACTGTATAATTTACTTTAAAAGAATATGATGTAACTCTATTCAACTGCCTCCTCCACTACTTGCTCTTTCTGCCAAGTTCCTCACACACTTTTCCAAGAGCCTCACACACTTTTCCATCCTTCTGTCCATTTACCTTCTCAGACAAATATTTTAGTCAGTACAATTGTACTGTTTGCTCTTGTGGATTCAAGTCTTGCATTTTCCTTTTGCATTCTGTGTAGACCTGTCCTGTTAGCACTAGCTTATTGTTTTGTGCTGCACCATGTTCCTGGAGGAATGTGGTTTGTTTCTTTCTGGAGGTGGCTGAAAATGACAAACATCTACATGTCTTGACAGAAAAGCTATCACGCCATCTATAAGCCCTGTCCTAATTTACATGTGGACATACCTGCAGTGCTATGGTTCAGTATATGAACTTTGTTTTTATTATCTTACACTGCTTTACTCCAAGTCTATTTTTTCACTTCTGCTTGAGCCTTTCTCTTGTTAAAGTAGTAACACTGGTGGACTAGTGGTTAGGGAGCCGCCCTTGCAATCAGCAGGTGGGTTCGAACCCCAGGACTACAAGTGGCTGTGTTCCTGGCTGCCTGCTGCTTCACTTGGTGACTGAGTTAAATGCAGAGAAAGAATTTCATATTGTTCAAACTGTTTGACGTGGTGTGTTCACGTATGACAGAATGGCCACTTCAAGTCTAGTTCTTACTTCTGCTTGAGCCCTTCTCCTGTTAAAGTGATAATCCCCAGGGAAGCACTACTTTCCGCCTCATGGGTTACTCCCTCATTTCCAGAGCACGCATCCATTGTTACCAGATCCACTGCTGTCATCTTTATGATTATTGATCCTGAACTGTGACTCAGCAAAACTTCAGCTCTCCACTGCTGGACACTTGGTTAGCCAGCCAGCCAGCCAGCCAGCTAGCAAAGCTAGCAGTGGAGAAGCTCCAGCTCCCACCACGTCATGTAACGTAGCCAATCGTATTCTTAAATGTTCTTCCTAACATTTTAAGTGAAAACGGACACGCTATCACGATAGCCTAACGGACTAGGCCCGCGAGCGAAGGCCTCGTTTAACGGTATTTAAATAACGTTAGCTAGGTCGGCTACTTTTCTGTGGTACGGATGAATGTAAACAAACATTAGAGCCTCACTTTAGTAATAGGATTCCCATCTTTGCACGCCGCGGCTGCGGCTTCGTCCGACAGGCCTTGGTCGCTCATTATTTCAGTCTGCTTCGTCCAGGCGTGTGCAGAAAGAAGGACCGGTCAGACGGAGAAGGGCGAAGGTGAAGTTCAGAAGTTTACAGCCGTTCGGAAGGCGTGTTCTCAAGTTCAGGTATGCGAGCGCTCGGAACTGCAGGGGTTAGCTTACTACTGCTCTCAACAAGCCCTTGTCCACTTACCCTCACAACAAAGGGAGCACACAACCCACGGGAGGGTGCGAGTCTTTTTCTAGGCCAACTAGTCAAGTCAAGTTAGGTGGTAGTACCCTAGAGGGTAAAACACTTGCCTAGTGGGTAAAACACTGCAGGTTCAAACCCCACTTTCTATCATAGTGTCCTTGAGCAAGACACTTAATCCTCAATTGCTCCAAGTGGACTTGTCCCTGAAACTAAAGATTTTAAGTCGCTCTGAATGAGGGTGTCTGTCAAATATAAATGTTAGTTTTTATTGTCATCTATCCACATACACAGTATATGACTGAATGAAATTACCTTTCTTACAGTCCCAGGTGCACGGACAGCACAAAAACAAACTGACGCAACATACAACATGAAGACAAAAAGTAAGATAAGATTAGAGACAAACCTTTATTAGTCTCAGAAGGGGGAAATTTTAATTGCTATGGCAGCAAGTGAACAGTACAAAAGTAAGAGCAGCAAAACAATAGAAAAAAACTGTACAACACAACAGTATAGTATAAAAATATACTATAAAAATAATAAAAAAATATAAACAGACATTTGTGTTTATGCAAATATATAAATATGTATATGAAAAGCAAAATAAGTATATCTTTGTATGTACACAGTGGATATATGCATGTGTATACAGTATGTAGTATGTGGATATATACAGGTGCACACTGGAGTGTCCTTAGTTGTTTGGTTGCAGCCGGCATTGACAAATCAGTAATGCTGCACCAGACAAATTGCACATTGCACACAGTAATATTTCACCCCAAAAATAATGCACACAAGAGAAATATTGCACACAAGCGACATTGTGTGCAATATTTACGTTGTGAGATTTGATAGCAAAGCTATAATGGTATTGAGACAGACATTCCTGAAGGAAAAAGGAAAAAGTACTGTGTGTGGGAGCCGAAGGGGCCGCTGAATCCATGGACACCGATATCTACCCAAAGATAGAAGGATACAATGAAATTAAACTAGTCCTTACACATTAAAAACCCACTCTGAACATCATAAAAGAAATGGCTATTTCATAAACAATGTTTCTCCCTTCAATTATGTTTGTTCAATCCATCATCCAAAGAAGTTTACATGAGCTGAGGTGTTGAACAGAATTCCTCCTAAAGAGGAAATAACATCAAGTCAACGAGGTTCTGACTGGATTCCGCGACGGCCCAAAATTACCTGCCCGGCCCAAATTTACCATCGTCCGGGTTGGGAGGTTCCATGCCATCATGTATTTGCACACAATTTATACTTTCACAGGAACAGTAACTGCAAAAAAGTAAAATGGACATAAAAGGTTTTGTCCCCACAAAACAAATTGGTAAGTTTTCAACCACGTCCCTTCCTGTGCATTGTTGGTTTGCTTTACTTCAGTACTGAGTAGGCTCCAGTCACACTTACCAACCCAGGTTACATTCAGCTTTTGGACTTGCTGTATATTCCAGCCCAAGCAGAAGCTTTGTTTGACAGTTGTCTTGCATCCTCCAAGAAATATGATGGTTACCCTGAAAAATGTCTTGTTTTTATTGCAAAGTTCACTCCAGGAGCAGATTCCAAGAGAATTGCAACAGCCATATCTTACTGACAGGACATGGTCTGGGATAGATGACAGCAGTATGATGGCACAGGGAAGAGTTCTTCTTATAATGACTTTGTAGCTAAGTTCAAAACAGTGTTTGATCACCCACTTGAGGGAAAGGAGAATGGAGAAAAATTCCTTCAGCTGAGCCAAGGCAACCGTCCAGCTTTTGAGCATGTTCCGTCCTTTAGAACCCCGACTGCAGCTAGTTCCTGGTATGAGTCTTCATTATGTACAGTTTAAAAGAGGAGGTGGAAACTGAGATGGGTGCAGGGATGACATCTTTTCTCTAGATTCACTTAATAGCATAGCTGTTTCTCTTGACTATCTATTAAGAGAATGGAAATGAACACCCTGAAACTTTACACATCTCCTAACACAAGGGCAAGACCATTAGCATCACAAAAACAGTAATTGTGTTTGATTTATACAGTCTTGCTAATTTCTCATCTCTTTTTTACCAAACCCCTTTCAAGTCCTGTATCTTTTTGAAGGCAGTCATCTTTGCATTTCAGAACGCACAGACTCTGGAGCAGCAGGCAACTTCATAGATAAACATTTAGCCCTTTCCCTCAAAGTCCCTGTTAAATGATTAACACCTATCTCACTACTGGTCCTCAATGACAGACCAGTTGAAGTTGGCTCCATAACTTAACTAATAGGCTTTGATTGTACTGGAGGAGGAATTCTAAAAAAATGCTTTTTTAATTATTACTTTCTCAACCCATTATTAGTTATTATTGGCCACCCTTCATTAAAGACACATTTCCACACACATTGAAGTAATTACACAGTTATTCTGTGATCTAGTAGAAGTATTCATCAGAAAAGGCCACTTGTCTTCCTCCTCACTGCCCCAGGGATTGTGCCCTGTGATTAAAATTTCTGGCAGATGCATCTCCACTACGAAGTCAAGTATCGTTGAGTATTCCTCCTGCTGATACCCGTGCTATGGACAAGTACATTAACAAAGCGCTGCAAAATGGTTTCACTTTATCATCACTGGCTTCTTCTTCGTGCATGAAAAAGACGGATTTTTATAGCACAGTGCATTGATTAGAGGGGTCTCTACTCTCTCTGTAAGGGTTATTGCAAAATATCATATCCTCCACTCCTGGTGCCAGCAGCACTAGAACAACTGTGCAGAACCAATACTTCATTAAAAAAAGACCTTAGGAGTGCAATGAGTGCAGGGATGATCAATAGTACCTCCTCATTGTATAGATTTGCATGCAACAAAATTAGGGTGCTACTTCAAGTTGGGGATATTATAAACAGAAGTACTAACAGTCACATAGTTGTGAAAAACTAAAATCTATAAAAGTACTTTGTGTATGTAGTCCCATGGAATTAGTTATTGCACTAAATATCACACAAATTGTAAATATTTAAGCATTGCACATAACAGAACAAGTATTGCACAAGCAACAACATAATTTAGCAGGATTTGAATAAATGAAAATTATATGTAATTTGTTTTGCAGGTGCATAGTGTTTAGGTGAAAATAGTATGGACCAGTTTGATGTGTGTATCACAACTAAGTAGCAAACAACGCTTGCTTGAATTCTGTGTGCTGATGGCCTTGGGAATAAAACCGTCCCTGAATCTGCGGGTCCTTGTTTTGAAGGACCTATAGGACCTTCCAGAGGGTAAAAGGACAAAAAAGTGGTTGCCAGAGTGTGATGGCGATATCTTCAAGGGAGGGCAAAGGGCAGCCAGTGATTTTCTGTGCTGTGCTGAGTTGATGATCCTCTGAAAAGCAGTTCTGTCAGCTGCTGTGCAACTGGCGTATCATACTGTAGTTCAGTTTGCCAGTATGCTCTTGGTGGGTGAGAGGTGAAAGGCCACCAGCAGCTTGCTCTCCAGGTTTTTTCTCCTTAGCACTCTCAGGAAGTGGAGTTGCTGGTGATGCTTGGCATTGGGTATGGTGACTTTAGACATAAACTGAATGCCCATAAACTGACAACAAGCAAAAAGGAAAAAGGAAAGTCTGGAAAATTATCATATAAAAATGATCTGAATTAGGACTGTTTTTGTTACATAAACCCAAATTTCACAAGCAGAATGCAAGAAAAATGTAGGCTATGTATGTATATTTAAAAATGTCACATATAGCACATTTTTATCACACTTGTGTCTCATTTACAAAGTAACAATGACCATTTCTGTCAAGCCAACTACTGTAGTGCATCACTACTACACTAAACTCAATTATATGAAAAATCCAGCTCAATCAGACTCAGTATTCACTTTGCATGAGGAACATCACCTGCGGTTTGACCCAACATAAGGAGGTTAAAGTTGCAAGGAGCTCTTACTGAACAGCCTTTTAGCCACACTTAGATACTTAAAGAGATTATTTCAGGGGTGCATTTGGAAAAATAAGCTTCAGATAAATGCATGGGCAGCATAGGCCTACTTGCAAACCGACAAATTACCCTCACCTGCTTTCATCGGCATCTCACTTCTTACAACTCCCCCACCATTGCCCTATTTGCTGCATACCTGCTGCTGTTTTCTCAAATTCAATAACTCTGCTCAGACCAATCTCAAAGTGCAGGTCTGCTTCTTCAGTTACTGTGGTCCCAAATATAACTTAAGCTAAATTTAATGATGTGTGAAACTTAACCAAAATTAGTTATCAATTACACTAAACACAGCCAGGTTTAATTATTGCCAGCCTTATAGAATCTGAACATCACATAAATAGAATCTTTCCAGGAATGAGAAGTAGGCTAAAAGGACTCAACAAGCAGCACACTACACCACGATAAAAAACACTCCCAAGTGGGACACAGTTACGACCATTATCGTGAAATGGAGAAAATTTTGAGCTGTGGTGAATTTTCACAAAATTGCCAGAGCTTCCAAAAATCCTCCAATAGAACAGAGGCAACTTATCTGAGAAGTCACAACAGAACCCACATGAACATTAATTGAATTGCAGGCCATGCCCACCACTTGGGCTCACCACAAACAGACTGAGCCCAAAGGAAGATAAACTCATGTCTCACATTTGCCAAAACACCTTCATTACCCCAAAACTTTAATGGTCTGGACGGATAGGTCCAAAGTGGAATTTTCTGGAAGTTCTGACATAATGCAAACACAAAATTCAACAATACGAACATCAAACCAACAGTCAAACATGATAGTGGCAGAGATGTTCACAAGTCATTTTTACTAAGTCCAAGTCAAGTCTCAAGTCTTTGTGCTCGAGTCCAAGTCAAGTCTCAAGTCTTTGAGTGGCAATTTCAAGTCAAGTCTCAAGTCTTTAGTCCCAAGTCCAAGTCTGTTGGGTGCCGTTTGTGAAAACAGCATAACAAATTTAGAGGTGTCAAGTTTTGAAGGAAAATGTAAAACTACAAATCCCAACACATAAACAATCTGGAGAGAATAATTACTGCCCCCACAAGTGAATACACAAAACTGCACATTGGGCTGCAGGCTGGCATTAAACAGCATCAGACGAACGCCAGTGTAATGCCAATCAAGCGCAGATACAAAACACTACAAAAACGCCTATGGTGTTCAGAGCGCGTTCATTTATCAAAGATTCAAACGTCCGTGTGGACGAGGCCTAAATGTGGGATTTTTGAGCTGTAAATGTTGAGCTCTAAATGTTTAAAAGATATGCTAATTGGCCATGCCCCGTGATTACAATTGGCTGTTACTTAGAAGGGGGCTGGACTGCGTGCTGTGATATCCCCTCACCAACATGGAGGATTTGCCTTAAATGATCTTAAATCTAAATGTTAATTATGAAAATATATCTCAGACTCTAAATGTGAAACTTCACAGTTAGATAGGGCTCAGTGAGACCTTTCCAACGACCCCTCATTTGCCGTAATAGCCCCCGGAGATCAGGAGTTGTTAGCCAAAAACCGTTTACATTGGACAAAAGTAATGGGACACCGGGGCGAGGTGAATGGTTTTCGGCTTATAACTCTGGATCGCCGGGGGCTATTATGGCAAACGAGGGGTCGTTGGAAAGAATGCGAGATATAAATAAATAATTCCATGAAATGAACATTGTTTACGAGTTATGACTCACGAGTCACAACACCCAAGTCCGAGTCAAGTCTCAAGTCGTTGAGGGCAAGTCTAAAGTCAAGTCACAAGTCGTTTGTGCGACTTAAGTGTGAATCGAGTCCGAGTCTCAGACTCGAGTCCCCATCTCTGGATAGTGGTAGTGTGATGGTGTGAAGATGCTTTGCTGCTTCAGTAATTGGACAACTTGCCATTATGGATAGTAGCATGAATTCTCTCTACCAGAAAATATCTCTCCCAAAAATAAAAATATTCAGTCATCAGTTCCTGATCTGAAGCTCACCCACAGTAAGACAACAATCTGAACTACTCCACTACTTAATGGTTCAAAAGAAACAAAAATATAATTTCGGATTGGCCTCATTGACCCATGTTGAAATACTGTGACAGGAACTTAAAGTTCATGCTCAAATGCCCTGCAAAGTGGCTGAATTAAAGCAATTCTGCAAAGAAATGGGGCCCAAAATCTCTCCACAGCGAAGTGAAATCTGATCTCCAACTGGAAGTATTTAGTTAGAGTTGCTGCTAAATGGAGCATTAGCAGTTTACTTACTTATATGGATGATCTAGATGAGCCAAAGGTTTTTAGCTTTAGAAAATTTAGTGATTATTTGAAAACTTGTTTTGTACTTCTTTACCACAAAAAATCTGAAAAATTGCATAAAACATAAAATTACTTTAACATATCCACATACTATGTATGACGTCTTACTGAATGCAGTTTTTATTTACAGTTACAGTTAAAGCATTTTTGACACTATTGGTGGGATAGAAGCTGTTTTTGAGTCTGCAGTCAATGCCTTAACAGTGTGGTATCACTTACTAGAACACAGAGTTTGATGGAGGAAATCTTGAATAATGGCAGGCTTTGCTTTCTGCATGGTGTGAATCTTATTTACTGAAGCTAGATCACATCCTGTTGTCCTTTGTGCCATTGCCACAATCCTTAGTAGTTTTAATAGATTGTGGAGGCTCTGTGCCATACCATATTTGCTAATTTGTGCCCAGTACCTCAAGGTTCAGAAGATAAGACAGTTTAGTGGTCTCCCAGCTCAAAAACACCTCCTAAACCTGGTAACTAACTACTGTGATGAACCAAGTTTGTATAAACTGGGAAAATTGTGCAAGGAAACACACCTTGTTGGTAACACCAAAGACGAAACCTTTAAAGTCAAACTTAACCTCACAATTTAAGGTTAAGGAGAATCCCACATATGTTTATAAATGCTTGTATTATTAAAAGGTAAAGAGGTAAAATAATGTGAAATAATTCTACAAAACCTTTTTAGAGAATTGTTCACAATGGTAGTCCAAATCAGCATTTACTGCCTCTAAGCAGTACCTCACAGAAAGTAAAAAAAATACACGTCTTTCAAGTATCTCTTCAGCGGACAGTTTCACATCCAACCACTTTTGACTTGTTCTCAACTACTGAATTATGCAGTTATTTTTAGAAATCACAATTCCCCTTTAAGCCCAATGCTTCATATAATATTTGTAATTTAAGGAACGCAATTCATTATCCTTACTTCAGACATGAGGTGAACATTACAAATTCCAGAAGTCACTCTTAGCTGGATATTTTTGGGAGGTGGACCACTCTCAACTTAGCAGAGACACTGACACCTCTAAAAACCCTAATAAGAGGTATCGTTATACATCAGGCTTACACCCACTATCTACTAGCGACACACAATAAAAAAAAATCTCATTAAATACAAGCTCTGTTATTAACTAATCTAGATTAATTGCACACATTTTGCTGTAAAAGTATTTAAAAATTTTTATGAATTTTGAGTGAATGAATAATCAACATTACAGACTTTCAACGTCTCTTTGTGATATCCCCGGTCAGCGGGCGCTAGAGGCCGCCATCACATAGACAATGGGGACTTGGATTTTGAGTGTGGGTGTTTCCCCGACCGGATCAGCAGTAAGTGTTCTCAGCCGACCGTGGATTAAGTAATAATGGTGTTTGTGTGGTGATTGGTTCTGTGCTATGCACTTGAAGTATAAAGAGTACATGTGTTGAATTGTGTTTGTTGGTCCACCCTCACCTTCGCCCTGGTGTATACATGTCCTTTGTGTTGGCTTTAAGAAGAGTTTTGGCCCTAGTGCCATTTTGTGTTGCCTTTTGGAAATAAAGCTTATTTTGAGAGAATGGAAATCCGTGCCTGTACGGTAATACTCACACCAATCAAAAATTTGACCTAAATTGCTGAGGGAAAAAAATGCTTCAGCAAGAAGAATGATAGAACTAAGTTGCAGTGTATAAGGTGCAGATTAAGCCAATGTGGGTGTGCGCTGCTCTGGACGTCTCACGTGTTTCACTCATTCGTCACCCCCTAATAGCTACTTCAAATCGTGCCATGCTCACAGCTTGTGGTGATGTCTGAATGAGTGCTTTCCTAGCTTCAGATAGCATTCTGCAAAATGCGGAGCCTAAAAACGAGCGTGTTGTTATCATTTCACCTTACCTTTACCCAGAGAGCTAGAGAGCTACTTCTGTGCCGTCAAAAAGTGGAACTAGGTTCGTGATCTGGATGTGTGCTTGACTCGTGAATGAGTGAGCTCTCTGTTCTAGATGTAATATTGGTAGAATAGTTATGATTTCATTGTGATTTCAATATGCTGTTGTCTAGATAATTATTCTATGAGGACTCACGTCATCCATACAATATGTGATATTAACAATGTTAGTAATCACAGATGGACAACAACTGCATAACTAAGAACAATTAAGAATTTATTTAACAAATATTAAACGAATTATTGTAATACTATAAAATATGCAATAAAGAACATTTGTACAGCAGGTGCCACATCATGAGACACATTTCAGCTCTAAGGGCCTTTATTTCTTTGAGGGTGTGACCCAGTTGGCTACTGGTTGGTGGATGGAGTGGCTTCTGGAGTGAGGAGGATTGCTGCAGGAGGCTGCTGGAGCGTTGACACTCCATGACCCTGAGTGACTGGAATGGACAACACAAGTACATCCATGGCAACCAAGGTGTTTGGCAGTGGGTGGGTTACTATTGCCTTAGGCACTGAAGGTTTTTTAGTTTTCATGGCCTTCTTATTCTGACTGTTGCTTCCCATGTGCCCAGTATTTTTACTGTTCTTTTTCCTTGCAGGCCTGATGCACTTGGTCGCAATTCTTAATATCAGCCTGATGAATTTTGAGATTATTTGTTTCTGTAGGTCATGGCATGAGGGAAGGCTGCTGTCCAGGACCATGGCCTTTTTTTCAAGCATTGCCGCCACATTTAGGGACTCCATGAGGGAATCACTGGTCCTTGCCCGGAACAGGTGCTCTACTTTATAGACGAGATTGAAGGCCTCATCTGATGGTCGACAAAGGGTACCCCTCCTGAACTCTTTGCTATTAGCACTGTCATCATCATTTCCTACAGCAGCACACTGGCATTTCTTACAATGTGAGCAGCGAAGAACATTCCTAACAATATATCCTGCCAGGTGGTACAACACACAGGAATCTGTTTTTGATAATTCTGATGTTTCCATAGGGCCTATCAGCTGTTCCACCCTCAGACCAGGGCTGCAGATGCTCTCCTTGTTGTCCAAGAAATCTACCAAATGGCTAGAGCAATCCTCCTGGTAGGTTCTTGTTTGCACTGGCAAGATGAACTGTCCAACTGTGATTGCCCTTAATGCATAGTTAAACTCCACAGGAATTGGGACAGGATTCCTCTGTCTGATGCAGCTGAAAGTGTTCTCCAGGCAGGCCTGTGTAAATCAACTGGTGAGGACAAATTGATGTCCCTGACTTAAAATGTCTTGCTGTACCTCCAGTATAGTGGTTGTAGCCATCACCACTCCTGCCTGACCTGGTTTCCAGCTGCCCTGTTGACAAATCTTCAGGCCACGAAAAAGATGGATGGTGTCCTGAAGAAAGCTGATTGCCTTTTCATACTCCTCCACTTTGAACAGACTCAGGGCAGTAGTGACATGGCGGGATGACATTAGGTCAAACATGTGGTCCACCTTCTCCAGGAGCCATGTTGTCAGGTATGACTGTGGCCATTGCTCTTCCTTAACTAGGTACTTTAAGCCATCAGAAAGAACCTCGCACAAGTAATTTTGGATACTTTTAAACCAGAACCGTCGTGGCCGACTGAGATACTGCATGGCTCGGACAACACAGGACGCGACGCTCGCCGGAGGCGCAGAACAAAAAAACGCTGGGGGACACGCGCTGGCATCCAAAACAGACTGAGACAGCAAGCGCATTGAGCACCACTGCCTAGTATCCTGCTGGCTAATGTACAGTCACTGGAGAACAAGCTGGATGACTTGAGGGCCAGAGTTACTTTCCAATGAGACGTGAGGGATTGTAATATTCTGTGCTTCACAGAGACATGGCTGACCCCCACCGTGCCAGACCGTGCCGTAACTCCATCGGACTCATTCTCAGTGTTCCGCATGGATAGGACGGCAGAGTCGAACAAAACCAAAGTTGGAGGTGTGTGTTTCATGGTCAACAGAAAGTGGTGTGATGCCAGGAGCGTTTCTACTATCTCCAGTGGCTGCTCGCCTCATTTAGAATACCTGAGCATTAAATGTCGCCCTTTCTACCTGTCCTGTGAGTTCTCCTCAGTCATTGCCACAGCGGTCTACATCCCACCCCCTGCAGACACAGGGACAGCTTTGTCTGAACTACATGATGTGCTGAGTGCATTTCAAAACAAAGATCCAGGCACAGCCCTCATTGTGGTAGGAGATTTTAATAAAGCAAATCTCAGACAAGTTATGCCGAACTGTTACCAACACGTTACGTGTCCGACGAGGGGAGCTAGAACTTTGAACCATTGCTACACGCCATACAAGCAGGGCTACAAAGCTGTTTCACAGCCAGCTTTTGGAAAATCGGACCACAGTGCGATTTTCCTCATCCCCCGATATAAAGAGGAGATCATCCTCACTGTGAGAATCAAGACGTTCCCGAACCAGAAACGGTGGGTGGACAGATAGATCCGCGTTGTCGTGAACGCCAGGACCGCCACATACAATGTGGGTCTCGCCACCGGCGACATGAGCGCCTACAAAGAGGGTTAGGTACTGGGAGCGTCTGGAGTCTCACTTCCATCAGGGAGACACACGAAGCATGTGGCATGGACTGCGCACCGTCACGGACTACAAAGCCAAGGACACCGCAACGATCAACGCCGACTCTGCATTCGCCAACAAGCTGAATGAGTTCTTCACCCGTTTCGAAGTTAGCCGAGCGGCTAGTGCTAACTACTGCCTGACAACGGAGGATGGTGACGTCATCGGCGAGGAACGAGTGATCAGCTTTGCGGAGCATGAAGTACGAGCGGCGCTGAGAAGAGCAAACATCAGAAAAGCAGCTGGACCAGACGGAATTACTGGCCGTCTGCTGCGCTGCTGTGCTGACCAGCTAGCAGGGGTGTTTACTTCAATCTTCAATGAGTCCCTGGCAAAGTCTGTGGTCCCTCAGTGCTTCAAAAGTTCCACCATCGTCCCCTTGACCAAGAACAACAAGCCCTCATGCCTGAACGACTACCGGCCAGTTGCACTGACTTCAGAAGTAATGAAGGTGTTTGAGAGGCTGCTTAAGCATATCATCTCCTCCTCCATCCCAAGCACCACAGACCTGCTCCAGTTCGCCTACCGACCCAACAGATTCACAGAGGACGCCATATCCCACATCCTGCACACCACTCTCAGCCACGTGGACAAGAAACAGGGTAACTATGTGAGACTGCTGTTTGTAGACTACAGTTCAGCATTCAACACAATAGTGCCAGGTAGACTGTACACAAAGCTGAGGGACCTAGGACTTAACAGCCGTGTGTGTGCATGGGTGCTGGACTTCCTCACGGGTAGATCTCAGGTGGTGAGGGTAGGTAGGTGTGTCTCTGATAGCATCACCACCAATATTGGAGCACCACAGGGGTACGTACTCTCGCCACTGCTGTACTCCCTCTACACCTCGGACTGTGTGGCCACTCATGGCTCTAACATGACTGTGAGGTTTGCTGATGACACAGTGGTGTTGGGCCTCACACTGCTGCTACATTTATATAAATACATACTCAACTTATTAGCTACATTTCTGTCACTTGGTACTCCAGTTTAAGTATTTACATTTAGAATTGTGTTTTATAAAATTTCAGATTGTTTATAATTTTTAATTGTACTTACATTTAGACTTACATACTTTACTTGTACTTATTTCGTTTATTTATTTTGCGTCTCAGAAATTCCAGATTTTATATTCAAAATTTAATTGTCTAAAAATGTCTGCACAGTCATAAGGAGCGGTTCAGGACACATTTCACTGCGTGTTGTACCTGTATGACTATGCATGTGACAAATAAAGAATCTTGAATCTAGTGTTTTATAACTTGATGTCCCTGCAGTAAATCGTATTTGAATTGCTTTTTTTTATTGCTTCATTTCCCCACCGTGTCCCACAGTTGTTTTTTTTGTGAAATTGCTTGAATTTGATCTTTTGTTAAAATAGCTGAAAACTTAGTTTGAAATAAACTGTTTCTCTTTCTTAATGTGGAATTTATTCTTTTCTGATGTGCAAGAGCCTTCTGTGCTTCTTTCTCATAAATCTTTCATGTCTAAGTTCCTCCATTAGGACATCTATCCTTGGCCCTGGCTAACTGGACCCTGGCTGACTGGGCCCTGGCTGACTGGACCCTAGATCTCTTGGTATGATCCTCTCGTTTGCCTCCAATTCCACTGCACAATTTGTGCTCTTTTTTTCCCTCAATCTGTCCCTCAACCTCTGTAACAATAATAAAGTGTTGTTTTAGTGACATGGCTGTTTAGTGTTTTTTATCCTTCAGTCATATTAAATGTAAACAATGTAGGCTATTCATTTACATCATACCTAGGTTTGATGTTGAACAATAGTTGTGTTCACCATTTATTGGATTCAGTATAATTTCTGATAATCTTCTTGATGGGGCCTTCCTTCTTTAAGGGTGCTTTCACATCTGTGTTCGGTTCATTTGGTCCGGACCAAGGGCAACAAATGATACATTGTAGCATTTTTCTGCCGTTTTGGGTCCTTTTCA
>JBBPCX010081343.1:0-28109 GCA_037974365.1 Hydrocynus forskahlii
TAATGAGATGAACAGATCTCGATTTGATGCATTACCATAGCAATTTCCGTAGTAGATGATGAGGCAAAGTTGCTTATAAGTGACTAACAAATTAACAGAACTCTCAAGTTTTGAATATGCAAACACTGAAGCTACTGTCATATCAACAGCAACTGCCAGTCATAGTCCTGTCAGTGGCAGATTTATGGGTTGGCTTGGGAAGACCTTAGCCACTCCTGAAATTTGTTTACCCACTCCAGTGGACATCTCTTAGGTTGTTGACTTTGGATTTGCCAAAGTCATTCTGTAGCAATAGGCTGTTTGTTTATAGATGAGTCTGTACAAATGAGCAGAGTTGGCAACATCATACGGGCTTTCATTTTAACCCATGTCGGCACTGGTAGAGATGTTCACATGGGGACTAGGCAGGAGCCTAGGTTAGGATCCTTGGTAGAGGATAGCAGTTTCCAGTATGGTGAACCTACGTTTTATTAGGGCTAGAGGAATATAATCAGCAGTTCAGAGGAGTCAAAGCAAGGACTTTGCTAGGACTTCCCAGGTAATACTTCACTTAGTGTTCGTAAGACATTTACATTTTTAGAACAACTGACATTGTGCCTAGTGGTTAAGACGTTCGTCCTGCGATTAGGGCTTCAACTGTAGGCACAAATAAAGGCTTGCGGAATTTCAGAATCTGCTTCAGAGAGGTGAGACTGGCGCAGCAGAGGCATGGTGAAAAATTGTGGAGGACAGTAAGAAAACCAAAAAGCAAAACTAAGGCATGTGACAAAGTAACAGTTCTAGCTAAAGTGGTATTTGCTTTTATAGCAGTATTATGTAGCTACTGAATGAAGTGCTCAGCAGGCATTGGGTCAATGGGCAGTGTTGGTTCTGGCATTGACACAGGTTCAGATTTTTGTTTCAGTGGTGGATAGTATTTGTCATGGGTCAGTGGCCAATTACTAAAAAGGCTTTAAAAAAAACAGACATTTTCTGCCTAGACATATCTAAAAAGTAGTTCTAAAAGACTGCAAACTATAAAACGAGGCCAGTCAGACATGATTCAGCTTATAGATAAAGACAGTCTTGCAGTTAATAAAAAATTAGAGATGGATTAGAGATTCATTGTTTATCCATTCTAGAATATTCAGGACTGTGCAAAGAATTAATCAAAAATGACAGTCGTGACTGTAGATATCATGAACAAATCACTAAAATATATCACTTAAAATCATTAAGATCTGTCATCTAATGTTTGTGTTTTTTTTCTATGACCCTATTCAGAGTTCTAGATGGAACATGATTCCTTCACCCAAATTTTTTTGCTTATGCAAATGTTGATACTGTTGTGTCAGTGCAAAATAACCAAAGCAGTGCAAAGTGTTCCAAGCTTTTGATTGTCTGGGGCTTCCCATCAGCATTGTGAACACACTGTGGTGTGGTTTGGATCTTGGGTAGTTCCTTCTTATCTCTACATTTTTCTCTTACCATCACTCTGATACATGCTGGGTCGGACTGATCATCTGACTTATCAGGCATTTTCCTGCTGGGCCGACGTGATATTTGGGCCGACCGTTTATTTTTTATTTACTTATTAATTGTTTGGACCGGCCCATAAGACTCGTAGATCAGCGGCTGGTTGGTTCAATCAACTCTTTAAACACCACCCCTCTTTCGCTTTGGTCCCTGTGACTTTAATGCATTCGTCAGAAAAGTCAGCACAGGAGTTTCCTGACCACCGGCCCATGAAATGGTTCTTTTCTTCACTGACATGGGGCTGGTCCAATCATATCTTTAAACTCCTGCCCCTTTTGGTTCTGTGCCAGTGGATGAGATGGAGAGAGATATCGTAAAGGTGGCACAGAGAAACAGCGAGAGAAAAAAAAAATGGGCACTTCAGGCAGACGCGGCCAAATATGCCAAAATTACAGACATTTTTGTTGCCAGGCCTTCATCAGTTGATGATGGTGGCTGTGGCAGCAGTGAACCTGCGGTAAGCTGGACTGCTTTCAGAACACTTAAGCTAAGTTAAGAGGAAAGGAACCCGTTAACCACTCTTGGTAAATCTGTGCCATACAAGACAGTTAGTGGCGGTTAATAAACTAACATTTGTTTTACGGCCGTGTTAGTTTGTCTTGGTACATTTATAAATGCAGGTGAAATAAGCTAATAATTTTGTCAGTGTTCCCGCTTGTCATGTCGGGTATGGGGAAGGATGTACTAGCAGGAAAAAGTTAATAATAGAAATGTTTTTTAATGACAAATGTTCAGTATTCAGACAGCAGTGCCGGCTTACACACACAATTGAGCTTAGATTTGAAGAGGTACACAATGATAATGGAGGACCTTCACTCCGGAGGGCACGATCAGAAAATACAACTTGAATGCGAAGTTCTGGAGGACCTTCACTCCAAACAAAACTTTTTCTGAACACTGGAAGCGGCTCTGTTGCAGAGTCGACTCTTCTGAAGCTTAAGCACGTCCTCTGCTTTCAGGGGCCAGTACAAATACTCCACACTCCGTGGAGCTCTCTCAATGCGAAGGGGCTCTTGCATTCACGCCTGCTGATACACAGCAGGAGAGACACACAAGAGAATCACTCTGTCAAACACCAAGCATCTGATGTTACAAGGTTCCAGCTTTAAATGGCTTGGCTGCCTGAAGGAGCTCTCCACTGCCACTGGAGAGACTGCAGGATGCAAACAGGGGAAGTCCTTAGAGTGCTTCTTCTTTTTCTTCTTCTAGAGGAATGCAAAACATAAACCAAGAGTAATACAATCTCTCATAGAAACTCGAAACCCGAACCAGAACTGCGGGATGGTTATGGGTGGCCACGCAATGATTCTGTAGATCAGCTGGACTTTTAAACACACACACTCACGCAGACAGCCAATCACTCCACACAGACAATAACTCATTTTATAAATCACTTTACTCAAATAAATCACTTTACTCAGGACAGGTGGACTTGTCGTTAGGTACCTAGCAACCCAGCTAATGAGCTAACGAAGCTCCTGACTCTCACTTGAGTTGCCTAGGCACCCAACAACCGCACACATGACAACCCCACATGTGCCCAGAGCTGTGTACCTCGTAATACTCCGGTGACGGGCTCCATTGGGGGCGTGACTGAGACGGACCAGACATGACACCGCTAGGAGAACGGCTATTTATAACACATTGTATACACTTGCTGAAACAATAGACTAAATCATCTTATTGAAAGTGAAAACATTATTTGTTAACCACCATTCAACAACATTAATGGTGAGACCGCAGTTTATTATATTTTATTGCTTGCTATTATATATTATTGCTCGAAAGACATCCGCACTTTTTAAAATCTCTCTCTCTCTCTCTCTCTCTCTCTCTCTCTCTCTCTCTGTCACATGCGCACACATACAGAATGCCCTCTCTTTTGTTTCCTAAATATTCCTTTCAGCTGCATCATTTTTAACTGGGTGAGTTCACAATTTATTGAATACTATTTTGTTGAATACAACTTTTATTAAATACTACTTCGTTGGTGTACATATTCATGGGAGCGCAAAGATGGGTGGTGTGCGTAATTGTATGTGGTGGACCGTTCTACCCCAAAATGCCAGGGCCGTTTTAATCCTCAGTCTGCCCCTGGAGACAGGTTACAGGTTTGGTCTCATCTGTCCACAAGATGCTTTTTTGTATAATTCTGCAGGCTCTTTTAAGCACATTTTCACTAACTGTAATCTGACCATCCTGTTTTTGTGACTAATTTGTGTGTTGCACCTTGCAGTGTAGCCTCTGTATTTCTGTTCATTAAGTATTTTATGGATAGGAGTCTCTGAAATATATACTATTGCCTCCTGAAGCCTGTTCCTGATTTGTCTTCGCAATCTGAATTTTCTTCACCAAAATGAGTGATTGTGGCATGCAGGTATTTAGGAGGACTTGAGGTGGATGTAGGTGCATCTAGAGGAACATTATTTAACAAAACACACGGTGACTGCAATGGAAAACCAAAACACTGATGGATAAACTAGATGATAAACACTAGGAAAATGGGAAATAGAGTATAACAGAGACTGAAGGGAGTTGTCAGGGCATGGTACAGAGTGAAATCGAAGTGAAACAATGGTGGACCAACAAACTCTGGTGCAAAGACAGGGAAACGTTCAAGCACCAGTGTATTAACCCTGAGCAGTAGACAGTAAAGACCACAGATGCTGTAAAAACATTTCCATATTTTCTGTAAATACCTTCATAACAAAACAAATTTTTATTTACAAAACAAAACAAACCAGTCTGTATAGTTTCACAGTTGTATGTTGCAGTGCTTTGTCACAGTGGCGCTTAATAGAATACAGATTTATCAACAAAGAAGCGAAACTTTTTGGCCGCTTTTATTTTTTTTAAAGACGTTCTTTGAGAATAGTAGGCTTTTAATACATTATGATCTCAGTATCTAGGCCATAATGTGAACTAAGGCTCTAGAATGTGACATGTGGACACCATTGGCTTGAGTCATCAATACAATCACAAAATTCAGTGCGAATATCTTGCAGTACACAACAACACATACACACACACAAACAAAAACATTTGAAAGGCTTATTTGCAGGCTTCTGTGGCATGCATATTGTGTGAATATTTAACGAGCAGTGTGTTGTCGCCTGGGTTCCATTTTTAATTTATTATGGCCTAAAATCTCACCAAACTGTTGCAGGCAGTCCCCCAAGAGCCTCAATGTTTTAGAGCCCTTTGCTTGGTGAGATCACAGGGCATGATGGATGGGCCACAAAGCGACCTTCAGCTGCTAATGGACTGCCAAAAAGCCAATCCACTGGAGATTACTGTCTCTGACAGTTGAAATTCCGTCTAGTCCTGGCTGGATGTTGTCAGAAATGAGTACCCTTTCCATGCACTTGTCATTGTGAAGTGTTTATGGTCTGTCCACCCTTGAATTCAGCAGTGTTTAACTCACTACATGTCTGAAAGTGTTGCAGAACTGCTGAATCTAGTTTGATTTTCATTCTGACTTTTACTCTTATTGATTGACTCTTACTGATTGATAATCACATCAGAATGCAGGCGAGGTCACTATATCATATCCCTCATGTTATTGCCCTCCATATATTTCCTAATTGTTTTTTGCTTTTGTATTTTCTGCTGTGACGTGACAGATTTTAGAAGTATCTGAAGAAAACCACCCATTTTCTTTGTGAGTCTAGCTGGTGTCATAACTCTGTGGACTTGTCTGAACATCCAGGGTGAGGGGTGCCACGTCTTTGTTACTGCAAACAGATTTTTACAGGACACATCTTACAATTTTAAAAATAGCTATTATAAACTGATGGACCACAACATTAAAACTATTGACAGGTGAGGCAAATAACATTGATTATCTCATTACAAGCGTCCCCTTGACAAGGGGTGGAATGTATTAGACATCAAGTGAACAGTCAGTTCTTGAAGTTGATGTGTTGGAAGCAGAACAAAAGGACAAGCGGTAGGATCTGAGTGCCTTTGACAAGGGCCAAATTAGATGACTGCGTCAGAGCATCTCCAAAAGAGCATATCTTGTGGGTTGGTCCTGTATGCCGTGGTTTGTACCTACCAAACTTGGTCCAAAGAAAGACATCGAGTAACCAGGCAATAGGGTCATGGGTGCCCAGTTCTCACTGATGAATGGGGGGAGTCAAAGATAATTTGGTCTGATCCCATGGAAAAGCTACTGTACCACAAATTGCTCAAAAAATCATTGCTGGCTATGACAGAAAGGTGTCACAGCACCTTTGTGTTACAACTTGTGTATTGCAGCTTGTATTTTTAGTACAAGTGTATTACAACTTGCTGCATAGCCACAGACTGGGCGAAGTGCCCATGCTGACTCCTGTCCGCCTCAAAAGTGCCTAAAATGGGCATGTGAGCATCAGAACTGAATGTGGTTGGGCAAGTGAGTGTGCACCAATTACCTGGAAAAGAGATGGCAGCAGGATGCACTATGGGAAGAAGGCAAGCCAGCAGAAGCAATGTGATCCTCCAGCTCACAACTTACCTGACAAAGAATCTGCTGTAAGAATCTGCTGGGTCAGATGCCGCAGCTCACCTTCAGAGGTCTTGTGGAGTTCATGTCTTCGACGGGTTAGGGCTGCTTGGCAACATGACAAGGACCTACGTAAAATTAGGTTGGTGGTTTTAATGTTTTGGCAGATCAGTGTATTACACGACATTACATCATTCCGTCTGCTCTCTTCCTCAGAACCACTTGCCAGAAAGTAGTGGCACACAGCGTGACATGGGAGCAAATAACAAGAGCAGAACCTTTTTGTGACCATGCTTTTTATTTTTTATTTTTTTAAACCTCTCAGCATGTGTTTGTAGTGATGTCTTTTTCTATCCAGTATAGAATGGTACCGTATTTTTTGGTTTAGGATTCTTTTACACACCAGTTTGAGAAACTGGTTAATTTTAAATATTACAAATAAAATAGGACCTAAATTGTTTACTGTAGGGCTTTTTAGATGCAGTGCACCTCATAAGCCTGGCAATTCTCCATAAGAGAGTGGGGGGGGTGGGGGTGAGCTGAATACCGGGGTACCTGGTCCTTCGATTATTAGTCACAGCAAAGAATGGGAATGAGGGTGTTCAGTTTGAAACCTGTTTAAAACCTGTTTATTCAAGATTGAATGCTGTAGAAATTCTGTTTTTAATTAAACCTGCACTGTTATACTAGCTCACGATCACAATTTAATGTGATTGTTTCATCCAAAAACACAAACCTGTCATCTGTTCTCTTTTTCAGGTGTCTTTCTTCTTGTTCATCATCTTCGTGGTATACACTATGCTCCCCTTCTCTATGAAGGACGCCATCCTTGCCAGTGTTGTCACCTGCTCATCTCACACTGTGGTCCTGAGTGTGTGCCTGTCAACCGGAAGCGAGCGTGCGGAGCCGTTAGTGTGGCAGGTCAGTGCCCTTCTCTCTGTCTTCCCAATAGCCCTAGCAAGGGTTGCCAAAATTAGCTCACGCTCCAACTGCTGCTGTGTTTGTGAAGGGGCATGTTGTGCAGTACAGTTTCTGCCAGGTCACTGTGTGTGGTGGTTTTTACACATTTTTTAAGACAGACATGTCCTTTGTGGAAAAACAGTAATATCTGTAATATCAGTACCAACGAAATGGTCCTGGATTTATAAAAAAGGTTTTTAAATGTTTTAATCTGAATTACTTTTTGGTTGCAGAAATCAAGATTTAGCAGTAGAAAATATGTTGAAAACATGAACTGACTAAGTGTGTAAATGAGTGTGTGTGTGCATGTGTAGCATGTTTTAAGCTCACTAAAACTAAAGAGAATGCATGCGAGTCAGTTTTACAGTTCTTTTGAGGTATTTTCCCTTTTACATATTGAAATGTGCATCTGACCAATCTAGTTGTGAATATCAGTGAGAAAAAGGGGTAGGGGTGTAATGATTCAGTCAAGTCATGATTTGGTTTGATAGATTCTCACATCATTTAGAATGAAATTAGAGTTAAGAGAACTGATGACTGTTCAGTTCACAGTTTAATTTTACTTAGAGTGGGACTGTGGGGTGGGGGTGATGTATGACACAAATGGTTGTTGATCTAACACTATAAATAGTATGGGTACTTCTATTTTATTGAATAGATCATTCATCAATAGAGTGCTTACTCTTTCATGGCCACAATTTTTGCATTGTGATATTAGGTTTCAATGCATACCCCTAATACATTGTGAGGAGGAATGAGAACGGCACCGTTTCTTGTGGGGCTCCAGTGTTGCTCAGTAGCCATTTAGGCAGCTCCCCAGGCCAGTCCCTGAGGTCTGTGTGACAGATGTGTAATTTCCTGGCCAGCTAATAATTATCACCTTATTATGGCCTATACTATTATCATAAACTGTCATTTAAACAGTTTCAATTTAATTAGTTATTTTAATGTTTTATATTACTTGTAGATTATAACAGGTGTAGGCATTTTATATTATTTAGCAGACACTTTTATCTAAAGCCATACATAGCAGCAGGTGAGTTATAATGTCTTAAAAACAAGAACAGTGATATGTAATCAACTGACCACAGCAACAAACCGTCCTCAAGATCCTACCTTACATAACAGTGAGTTTGTCATACACATGTATCTAAAGGCTGCTTACTAACAATAACTCATGCCAGCTTGGAAAGACTGAAGATTAGTAAAAACAGTATCAAAATGATAAATACAAAACAAAACAAAAACCAATTGACACAAAGGATAATGGCTCTAGTTTTGACATTCAGTTACTGGGATACATTGCTGAGCCATCAGTCTTGAAGAGGCTTGTGAGATTTGTGTTTCTTTCTTCATCCTCCTGATGGAATCTTACAATGGAAGATCTAAGATTTTCCACACATTTCTCTTACCTCCATATCATTGCTGTTATCCTGGTCAACAGAAATTCTGTCAACTGTCTTCATATGGAAAACAGGCTAACTGTTTGATCTAAGCAGTCTCTGTTGTGGGCTTTTTGTACCTTTTGTGGGAAAAAAGTGTCTAAGTGTGTAATACTGTGTGTGGCAAATAAAAAATGCATGTATTTTGATTAAAAAAGCTAAACACTAACATTTAACTACACAGGATTCAGTGCATTTAATTAAAATAATTGTGCTTTTCAATTAATCAGGAAATGATATATTGATCAGCAATATATCATATCATCAATATATCATGCGTTTATAATTATCAACTCTTATCGTGTAATCCAAACACACAGCACCAAAAAGTCCTCTGCATCTCAAAGATGAACACTGATCACATAATAATAATAATAATAATAATAATAATAATAATAATAATAATCTGCTTTGACATTCCCTGCTAACCTTTTTTGATGTTTGAGTTATGTTGTAAATATTCATATTCCATAATACAAAATAAAAAAAATCAATTTCTAACCACAGTTCCCAAAACACTCTTTCCAAGTAAATTATCAGGTGACTTGCGGTCACAGTGCTTGATGACCTGTCCAGGACTCATGTCTTTAGTCTTCAAACTTTAATGCAATTGAAACACTGCCTAAACGTTTATACCGAAAGTAATCATGCGTGCCTTGGTATGCCTTATCTACGCCACTGTCATAAAAAGTCCAGAATTCATCTTTGTTGGCTTCATCTTCTGCATCTCTGCTGACAAAAGCCTGTCACTCTCCCTCCCCTCATTTTGCCGACTTCTTTATTTCCTTTCTCCCTTCCTCTCTCTCTCTGGCTTTTGATCGTGTGTGCAGGGTGTCTGAGGAAAACTGCAGGGCTGACAGCTGAAGTGCCTGAGGCAAGGAAGAGAGAGACACTCTGACAAACTGGCAGCCAGTCAACAAAACAAAAGACTGCACAATCTAATAAACAAGAGTATTAGTGACTTACTGGTAGCACTTCTAGGATTCCATCATCATTTTATAAAAATTGGCCCTCGGTCTGAGTCTGAAACAAAGCGAATCATGTATATAAAGTATCTCTTAATGTCTCTAAGTATTAAATGAGGCATGCATGGAGACTGGACTGCTGTGGATCAAAACAGAAGTAGTAGAAGTGTCAGAAGCAGTATAAGACCTAAATCAGTAATACAGTTCTTGTGAGGACACTTCCAGTAGGACTTGCACTTGGTGTGTAATGGTATATCGATTTTTGTCCCCATATTGTCTTATTGCCCCAGTTCTATCTACTATTGTTAGCTATGTGAGTATCCTATAAGAATAAGAACAGCTTTAACTTGAATGCCTGAAAAAATACTGATTTTGACAATATTATTATTATTACTAGTACTACTACTGCTAATAATAAAAGAATACTTTATTTCTGTCATTGTTGTTAATAATTGTTATGGTGAATTTATTTTGAATTATTGTACATATTTAATTTATTTATTTGTATTTATTTATTGACCACAGAGCAGCATATAGCAACATTCAACAGTGCTTTATGTTTTTTAATTGAATGCTAAAAGTATATCAAAAGTAAATACACAAAGGTAAAAGAGCACTGATAAACAATTCATTAAAACAAAGCATTTACCAGAGTAAGAGCTTAATGTTGCCTGAGGAAGTTGTTCCAGACACACACTTGTTCGTTCTCAAGAGAAACTGAGAGCACCTTAGCTAGTTAACAATCCAGAGGAGTGGGAGTCATATTTAGACTTCAGATGGAATAAACTCTGGTAAGATAGCTGAGAACTGAATCTCATAAACTGTTGATAAGCAAATGCTTTTTAAAAAATCTGCTAAAAATGTTTATTTGCCCACAGAAATATGTTGTTTCCGGACAACCAATAAGTGGATAGTTCAAATTGTTCCCCTCCTCTTGCTTCTGTCACTCGGGTAATGCATGCTGTGCATTGTAATACAGATCTGAAGTCAGTTAACAAAGTTTCATGCTTATGGTTAGATATTCCCCTTCCTAGCAGTAAAGACAGATTTCTGACTATCTTCTGCATTAGCACAGTGACATTCATCTGCTAGATAATCTGCTGATAAAAAAATCATCTAAGTGCTTGTAGACTTCCTTAAAATCCTACCACCTTCAAGATATGTAATCAGAAAGGTGCTTTCCAAGTGTTGAAACTGGGAAGTCACTAGAAACTACAGTGGTGCCACTGTAGAAGACAAGTATGCACTTTTACAACTCACACAGAGGTTAAATTTAATTCATTTGCAGCATGATTTCTAAGTAAAACTGCACTATAGAGTCTTATTATTTGGTTCAGAATCCTTAAGTTATGTAATTTGCCAAAGAAATTCGGTTAATTCAGAGAAGTCATACTAAGACAGTGATTGCTCAGAATATAATATAGGCAGCTCACAACCGGCACCATGCAGAGTGATTTTCTTGCTGTAACAACTGAGATTCAGCTCATCAGTCTCTGGCCAGTTTTTGTTGGAATGTTCATGCAGGGAAAACACTAAAATGCGCTGGACTCAGTCCCCTAGTCTCTGCTGAAATACATTGTTTTATCACTCCTAAGAGGTATCAGAGTAACAGGCAATCCCTTCCATGAAAAACTGCTGCAGCCTTTTCAGAGGGAAACCAAGCTACTTCATGATGCACTAGCTGCTGTGAGCTAACAGATTTGTGGCTCTGCAGGCTTTCGGTGTGGGAGGCACTCAGGCAAAGATGTGCCAATGTCTCAGCAGCCTGTCAGCTCCAAGTGCCAACCTCACTTTATGCCACAGCACAGTGCATCCAAGCCTGCGAGCTTGCCATGGGATGGGTAGTGGCAGTATTGTAGTCTCTTGTTGTTTTCACATATTGTTCTTTTTAACCAAGCTCAATTCTCAATTACAGAGAACCTGAAAGGGACCTCAGTGCTTTTTGTGTTCACAATGTACACACACTTTAATGCAGACTTGGTTATCTTTCTGGTCATCTTTAGCGCTGGTGAAAACTCACACCACTTGTTGTTCACTCTTAGAACTATAGACCCCAGCTGGATAAAGCTGAATTATTCGTAGAATGGTTCAGGTTCACCGTGTAATGTATATAACTACAACATCTATGTGAGGGTGAATTCTGTAACGTGCAGGGTGTAATGAATTATCTCCTCAGCCCAAGACATGGTTTAGTCTATCTTCAAATTTGATTTTGTCTGTAAATCCTTACGTATCATTTACAAAACTCAAATTATATTCTTTCATTTCTTAAAGTGATCAAATAACTGTGCATCTTGCTACTTGGCCAGTTTGCATATTTTGCTTGGACACTGCTGGTCACCACTTCTGCGGGGATCATAGTAGGGACCAAAATGCTTTACGTCTAATCTCAGTATTGAATGCGTCTGAGAAACATGCTTGTTACCTACAGACTTATTCGGACTTCACCGGGGGTTAAATGCTTTCAAATATTCTTGCCTGTTTTTCATCTTAATAAATGTTCAGAACAATAATAACGATATTTCATTAAATTATAAGACATTGTTTTCTATCAGAACTTACGCAGCATGATTCCTACATCTCCCGGAGTTTGTGGCATTGTTTCAGTGTTGCTATTCTGACACTGAACATACATGGTCACGCCCCTCACCTACTTCACTTCACATTTTCTGAGTCAATCTACACACAAATGTGTGCAGGAAGTAAAGCCTTTATCACATATCACTGAAAGACTTGTGAAAGTTCATGCTGATTTCAATAACCTGAACTGTGATGAAACATAATTTATTCTGAGTAACATTTGTGTGTGTTAAAAGCACTGCTTTATGTGCTAAAAAGAATAAATTAATACAACTTTCCTGGGATTAGATAGGAGGTTCAGAGCAGGAAAACACTCAAATGTGCAGGAAGGGGGGCTCGTGGATTAGGGTTGGGGACAATATTACATTAGTGAATGGGAGTCTGCAGAACTGACAACCACGTGCTACAAATGATAGTATGTGTTTTAATTGATAAACAAATGTTTGTTTCCCCTCTGAAACCTGTGGTAAACATGCCAGTTATTTGACCAGGGAATGCTGCCAACATACCCCTACATGCAAAACTATGTTTGAAGTAGAAAGACCTCATGAATGTTATATTGGTGGGACATAGGTACAAACTGAACTGGGCAAGAAAGCTTTTAGGTTTTCGGCACCTCACACTTGGAATGACTTATGATCTAAGCTTCAGCTTCAAGCCCTTGTTACACTGAAGGAGTTTAAAGCCATGGTGATGTCTTCGCAATTTACTTTGTCTGCATGCAAGTGTCTTATGTGGGAACTTTTTTATGTATTCATTTAATGTGTTGTTTGCTGTGGTCATGCTGCTGCCTTCTTGGCCAGGTCTCCCTTGCAAAAGAGATCTCTGATCTCAATGGGACAAACCTGGTTAAATAAAGGTTAATAAAATAAATAGTGGTCAGGCCATTCCTGCCAACTGTACCAAAGTATCAGTTTGTATTGCGTACAGTTTTGTATGCAACAATGCAAAAATAGTATAAACTTCAATATATAATATAATATAATATAATATAATATGACAGTCTAGCCTAATTAAAATACCATTGTTTTTTTAAAACTCAAGCTGCTGTCCTGCCTTGTTTCTCATTGAAGATGCGCACCAAAGTATCACTTCAATTTGTATTGTGCTGCTGCGGTTTGAAGGATTTGTGTTTCAGTCATGCTCAAGGTGAAACCGTACAGCACTGCTCGCAGAGCAGATTGAATCGTATGGAGGTGCCATTGACTGAGCAGCGGGAATACATTTCATTAGGGCTGAACATTTTCCCAATGGGGAGCCAACAAATAGCATCCTGTCGCGACGAAATGGGTAAATGAAGGAGACCCAGGCACAGGTTCTGAGAGGGTGCTGTCAGAAAGACAGCTGTACAATCTGGAGGATAGAAGATCTGATGCGAGCTAAACTGAGCAAATGCATCACTTTGCTTGTATTTAATGAATCCTCTCCTGCTCCCTTTCTCTTGCACTCTCTCAGTGTCTGTCTCTCCTCTCCTATTTTCCACCCCCACTTAATTCCAGTCATTTTTACCTATACTGAGCTTTTCATAATAAATGTGATCATGAATCAGCTTTAGAGTGCTTGCCTGAAAGTAAGCCAAAAACTACTCTAGAGAACTAAACATGGTTCATGCTCAGCCGTGAAATCACGACTGCTGTGTGAGATGTAATCTCTGCTAATTCATACAAAACATACACTGAAACCACTGAAGAAAACAAACTCTGCTGTTTTTACAGCGCTCACTCTGTGGCATGACTGTGTGGTAATTGAAGTGAATTCATACAAATGGCTGATCTCCTAGACATCTGCTTATAAATAACACCTACCAGAAACCGGCAATGTACTGTAGATGCTGCTAACACGTCAGCGGGGAATGAGCCAGTGAAGAGAAAGTTGTCAAAATGGCACGTGAGACGGCACTGCAATTAGCAAGGTTCTCTGGACTTCAAAATCCTGTTATTGCATACTGGATCTAGTTGTGGCTTTACAGAGACAGTGGCAGTCCATTTGACATGGATCGAAACCAAAACGTCATCTTTCAGCAGCCTAATTTAATTCAGGTCCTCAGTTCAGACTTGGAATTGCATTTTGCAGCAACACAAATGTAGTCATCTCTAATTTTCCATGTCTGCATGTGACATAATGTCAGAAATCCAACTGCCTCCCGAGATCTTTCATTTAAAGATGGAACCACGATTGTAGGCCTTTAGATATGTCCACTGACAAGGATTGTTTATCTTAATGGTATTGAATGATGTTTGGTGGATGACATTCATTCTTTCATTCATTCATTCACAAATCTATCCATCCATCCAGCCATCTACCCATCCATCCGTCCGTTCATTCGTTCTTTCATTCGTTTGTTTGTTCGTTCGTTCGTTCGTTCATTCATTCATTCATTCGTTCGTTCGTTCATTCATTCATTTAATCGCAGCTTTCACTTCCTCTCCTTTAAGTTTTATATGCCGTGTTATATACTAACAGCTGATTAGTAGGCAGATAACATACTTATCGTTCCCATTTTAAGGTCTGAAATTTATTCGGTTGATGCTTTCATGTAGTGTTAATTTCATTAGCATTTGAGTGTAATCACTGAGATCCCATTTGGTCAGGAGGCTGGTAGTAGGCTTCCTCCCTTAGCAGGATGAAGTCTGAGATGTCAGACTGTCAGCTGAAATTGTTTTTGGATTCATGAGAAGCAAAATGCTTAACGAAGTCTGAGACGTTTGATTGTTTCACTGGCTACTTTACAGTTATGTGGGTGTCGCTGGTTGAAAATACTCATTTATAAGTATGAATGCCTTGGATTCAGCAAACTTGTTCTGAGCATTCAGCTCCCAATTACATTTCCATGAACTATTCACTGAAGAAATGAAAATGGTTTCAGTTGTCCAAACTTAATCTCTGTTCGCTCCTACTCACAATGCATCAAAGCTCTTTCAACTTTTGTTGGCAATGACACCCATCTAATTAAGTAAGTGGAGTGCAACAATGGGAAAAAAGCAGAGGCAGCTCTCATCACATGCATTTACGCTGAAATATCCAAACTTTCAAATAGTTGCTTTCAAATTAACATGTAGATTAATATATGTAGAGTTTTAGACTGTGGCATCATTTACTTAAGTTTGACATTTTATTATGCTACTTCGATGGATTTTTACTTTTCTAGATGAACTCTGAACAGGTTTCCAGGATGAGCTGATGGGGTTTTAAGTTTTGTTTACAGAACGAGCTGCTAATGAATCAGTTTTAGGTAGAGAGCTAATAACCTTGTGCAGCTGGTGGCCTAATGGTTAGGGATTTCGCCCTGTGATCAGGAAGCCGTGGGTTTGATTCCCAAGACTGCTAAGCATCTCTAAGGTACCCTTGAGCAAGGTACCATCCCCACACACTGCCCCCCGGGCGCTGTGCTCCTGGCTGCCCGCTGCTTCACTTGGTGAATGGGTTAAATACAGTGGAAGAATTTTGTGTTGTTCACGCTGTGGCATGTTTGAATATGATAGAATAGTCACTTTCACTTATGCATTTAACATTGACAGGATGCGCTGAAGTAGCTACTAAACATTTCCAATGAACAGAACGTATACTGCTAAAAGTCTTTCACGCTGTTTGTGTGGGGAAACGTTAGCTCAACAACATCTCTTACGGTGTGAACTGCGCATCCACAGGGAGCCGCTGTTTGGTTAAATGACATGGAGGAAAAGCTGTTCCTCAGCAGGCCTGAGGTAACATGATGCTTCTTTGGAAAGCTACACAATATGGACAAAAGTGGGCACACCTATTAACTATGGAATTCAGGTGTTTCAAGCATACCCAGTGCCACAAGTGTATAAAATCAAGTACGCCAAGACATTTTGGACAATGTCATGCTTCCAACATTGTGGACACAGTTTGGGGAAGAACCTTTTTCTATTCCCCAGTGCACACTGCAAGCTCCATAAAGACATGATTGGATGAGTTCAGTGTGGAAGGACTTGACTTGCCCGCACAGATCCCCGACCTCAACCCCATCCAACACCTTTGGGATGAACTGGAACAGAGATTGCGAGCCAGGCCTTCTCATCCAACATCAGTACCCGATAAACGCTCTACAGAATGAATGGGCACAAATCCTCACAGAAACTCCAAAATCTTTTGGAAAGCCTCCTAAGAAGAGTGGAAGCTGTTGCAGCTGCGAAGGGGGAATCCATATTAAAGTTTGCGTATTTGAATGGAATGCCATTAAAGCCGCTGTTGGTCTAATGGTCAGGCGTCCTAATACTTTTGTCCATATTGTGAAAGTCAGACTTGCAAGTGTTGAATGTGGCTGTTTTATTCATTGTTTTGAGAAAATATTTCCAGTCCTTTGTAACTTCTCCTACATGCACACACGGGCCTGACCCCTATAGGTGAACTTCTGCCCTCTTCAGGTTAAGCCATTAAATCACTCTAGGTCGGACCTGACTTTTGAAAGGATGCTATAACAATAGCTTCTGACTAACGTCACATGCATTAATTCCATTACATGGAATATTTCCTCCTGCATTGAACATATATTGGATGACTGTTGAGTCTTTGTTCATGCTGATGTTATCTGTGTAGAAGTTACAATGCTTTCCTTAGCAACTGTCCATTTCCAGGCCAGGGTAAACACTTCCAGTTTTAATAAAGTTATTCATTTTTCGTTGTCAGGCGAAAAGCAAGAAACATACACATACGCCTCCAAATATAATCTGTCAATATTTCATTTGTTGTTCTACTCTCTTGTACGTCTTAGTATCTCATGCATTGATCTGAAAAGCTCCACAGGTGTTTCTGTCCATTCCTCCAATGTGAGAAAATGACTCAACACTGCAGGTCTGAAAGAATTTGTAGTTGCTCAAGAAGCCGTCACTGCAAAAAAGAGGTGCAGCTTTATAGGTTTTTACAAGAAGTGTGGAAAAAATCCCTGCAAATTTCTCAGAAAAAAATTTAAAAGTTGAGTGGACAAACTACATTTTAAACAAATATGTATATTATATTTAGTTGGTGAGGCTTTTTTGTTTTTCTGCTCAGTACACATTTTATTGTTTCTTTTTTTTTTTTAATCCAATTAAATTAATGGAAGGTGGATCATTGGCTTTGTTTAATACTGAATACTGTTTTTTATTGCACTGCTCATATAGACAATATATAAACCAGGAATTTTTTCTTGATATTTGCTAAATGTATCATTTTTTTTCTCAAACCTTTAAAACAGACATAGACTATAGGGCTATATCTAACTGGTGTTGAAGCTTGTTGAGTTTTGTGTAGGAAAAATAGAAGAACTTTAGAAATATATCTAATCTTGGATTTCCTAGGAGTGGCCTGTCAATTCTCTTTTACTTAGAACAGGCAGCACACCTTTTCAACATATCAGGTAAAGAACAATATGTGTATTTGCTTAATTGGAACATAGCAAAACTTATGTATGATTGCAATGTGTGTGTTTGTGTTTTGTTGATGTAGACAGTGGTAGTGCTGTTGTGGTGGCAAATGTTCAACATCTAGATAAAGTTAGGGAGGCAAATATGCAAAACTTTGAATGTCTGTTTAATATTCAGTTGGCATGAATTAAAAGTGGAATGAAATAACAACACAATTTACAGTAACGCTAGCTTGTGTTACAGTAGAAGCCGTGCAGCACAGAAAGAAACACATGAAAGAAATAAATGCTCTTTCTGCCATGGCTCTCACAACACTCAAGGCGGACATCCTGCTGTGTCCATGTGGGTACAGAAGCTTAGCCATTAACCCTTCTGATCTAAAATGTGCTTCACTTAGCTGCACTCTTATGGGAAAAGAGTGAAAAAGAACGAGTTTAAAGTTTAGTTCTTTCAAATAAAAATGAACTAGTTCACGTTCGTTCGTTAGTTTTTTTGTTTTTTTTTTACATTTTCAATACAACGTCCTTCTATCTGAACCTCCTTCAGTTTTCTCCTTGTCTGCCATCCCACCGAACAATCACAGACATAAGTTACATTAAAAACCCATTTTGAGGTTGAGAATAGATCTTACCACTTAAGCAACACATCATGTTATGCTGAAAGTGAAAAAAACGAGGCGCAGGTATACAGTATATGGAAATTTTATTCAGACAATATTAACACAAAATGTAAACAAACCGTGTCTGCCTAAAATGCAACATTCAGACAATATCTTTTAAAGTGGTCAGAAAAGAATATAACTAAAAGTAAACAAAACGTGTGGTTTCCCCCGTCTAAATCTACACTGATTTCTTCAAAAAACAGACTCAAATGTTTAAACAAACTGCTTCTGCAGACGCGTCCGACCATGCTAGCCCGTAATCAGCAAATGTAAAACGTGAGCTGCGTTTAGTCTCGTGAGAGTGAGCGTCACTCACGTCGCCGTTCATAATTTGTAAACTGATTTGTTCAGTTCAGCGCTCATTGAACACGTTCGTGCACAACACTGGCTACCACTGTAGTGCTGCAGTGGTACTTTTGCACAGTAGATTGATCAACAGAGCAGCATCTGTTTGCTGTCGTCCTCTGGCTCTTTTTGTCCCTGGAGTTTCTGACAAGCATGGACATCTCCTCTCATCAGTCTTTTCCAAATCAGAATGTCATGTCATCTTCAGTAATTATGCTCAGTGTGTGGTGGTGATGCATTGCTGCATTTTCGGATAGGTTATACTAACTGCTTTGGTGATCTGCTATTTTAACTGGCCTTATAGGAAATAGGTACACATACATTTAGCCCACCGTTGACTGATTATATGTTAACTACATCCCTTAGTCATATATCTGATGGCACAAAATATAAATATAAGTAGCCTAATGGGTGGCTTGTATTATATAGAATTCAGAATGTTGGTTAGGGCTTAATTGGTGCAGAATTTACAAAATACTTAATAGTGCTAACTGTACTCTTTGAGAAAATGTTTGCATTTTTTCAATCAAAACCATCTCTTTCTCCTAAATCCTGTCAACAACTCTCTTTTCGGCACTTTAAATTAGAGTAGCTGGCCATTACAGCTTGCATTGTTCGATTGGGAGGCACCTCATCTTCAACATGCCCCAGGACTCAATTTGCCCATTGTACACTGATCTCTGAGAGCATGCCATCTTTATAATGATATAGAATGCAAAAAGAGCACTTATATAAGAAAATCGTTATTTGTGGCCTGCAGCTAGCGTCTAAAGACCCTTGACCTCCGTAAATGGATTAAAATATAATGAGCATCCTTTCACTCTGAACTTTGAGGCCTAGCAGACGTCTTTGCCATAGTTTAGATGCTATGATAAGCCCTTTGCTAATTAGCAAACAACACTACGTAAATGATTAGCTATTCCATGATATCGTTACAAAATATGTAATGCAGGGCTGCTGACACTGACACTACCATCCTCTTTTCCCTTTTTGCATTAATAGCATTGAGACTTTAAAAGTTTATTTTAAACAAAGGCCCTCAACAAAGGGGCCCTTAACAAAACCATCACATCAAGGTACATCACATGTAAATGCACTGGTCTGTCATAACATTAAATCCATCTAATATTGTTTAGGTCCTGCTCGTGCTGCCAGAACAGCTCCAGCCTATGAAGGCATGAATGTGAGCTGTTGTATCTGGTATCAAGATTTTAGCAACAGATCTTTAAATCTTGTAAATTGCGAGATTGGGCCTCCATGAATTGGATTAGTTTGCCCAGCATATCCCACAGATGCTTGAGCAGATCGAGATCTAGGGAATTCTAAGTCAACATCTTGAAGGTTTTTCATGCTCCTGAAACCATTCCTGAACAATTTGATTTATTTTGTCTGTAGCAATGTTAATGCTGTGTGTGTGTGTGTGTGTGTGTGTGTATGCATGCACAATATTTAGTCTGCTTATCATTATCACAAATTATCTCATTATCTCTAAATCTAAATCAGTATTTATGTAAGGGTGACCAATCACATCTCCTGGTGAGTTACTGGATATTCTGATGAATCCTAGGTCTTCATTTGTAACCATTAAAGGTATTGGCGAATCAGCGCAAAAATGGGTGTGGCTAAATTGCTGTAGCCAGAATAAGGTGATACATTTTAAAATATTTTGTTTTTGTGACATCACAAATACTATGATTTGAAAATGGGCTGTTTTTTGCAGCTTGTTTTCCATATATGTAAACTGTATGGATGGGAGAGTCAATGTGCCATTTCAAACAATATTTAGAGACGTTAATCCTTTTAGATTCCAGAAACGTGATGATTATATATGATTATATATATTCATTCCAAGAGCACACGCATATAGTGAAAAAATGCGTTGTTGTGATGTGGTTAAAAAAAAAGCCTAAAAATGCCTATTTTTGTCGTGTAAATATAAAATGCTAAATATGCCCCCAAAAATGCTCCCATTTAATTTCATTTAAAACTAACTTGCCTAAAAGAAAATGTAAAGGTAAACCTGTATTTGCACTGTACAGTTTTCACTGAACTCCCACAGTGCTAGAGTGTAAAATATCGATGTGACCCCTGTATAGACTGCACTGTAATTCACACACGGCATTTTCTTTGGTATGCGGCATCATTTTCTTTGGTATAAGCTGGGTAAATACAGTAATAAATTCATTTAATTTACAGTAATAAAAAATACAGGGCTTTAAGAAGAACAAAACAGGAGAACACTCGAGACGCTCCACGGGGGAAATTCTGGACTGCAGCGTCACAGGGTAGCATCCAATCTGTGGCAAGGAGAAATAAATAACGTTCTCGGATTGGGTACTTTTAAACCTCCCGCCTCTGAGTACAGCTGACTGTGACGTCCTCGTGCTGCTTGTTTATGTTTGGGGCGGCGCTGAGCAGCGGAGGTTCATTCCGTTCAGGTGTCTGATTGCCTTTGTAACCACTGCATGGCGCACGTGACTGTAGTGATTCAGGCCAGCTGTAGTCTTTGGTCTTTGTATAAACCTGACTGCAGAGTTGTGCTATGCTGAAAATGCATAAGCTGGCCACTCCAGCATCTCTTCTTCAATCTTGGACCTGTCACATCTAATTTCATAAAACACGTACTGCCAGCCAGTGTGCCTCTCAGAACAAGTCATTGCATTATGCATTACAGCTTTCAATACTAATTAATTGTTTGGGTGCTGAAGCCACTTGTATTCAGTAATCCTCTTATGTGAGAGTATCTGACAGATGTCCGCTACCCAGCATGCCAAACATTGCGGGTTTATGGCGGATTATTAAAACACTGTTTAAACTTGTGATGAATGACTGATTGAAAGGGCAGGGTATGTGAAGCATAACACAGACTGCATATTCCATGTTGTGCCTTTTCACGCATCTGATACTGAGAGTTCAAACAGTAGTATACATTAAGAGGCTCGGACCTCTTTTTAACTGCTGCTGTCGTTAAAGAAAGTCTGAGCAGTTTCAACAGAATGAGTACAAAGTGCCCTTTTTCTGTTCTCTGTGTTATTTTTTTTCCTCACATATTCTCTCTTACAATAAAAAACAATTGTAAAATAAGTAAAAACCACAGGGGTTTCTACCCTCAGAGCACATCTAAAATAAATCTACATGACACTCTTTTGGCAACAATGACTTGTCCCAATGTCATTGGAGCTTGTTCCAGTTAAAATAAAAAGCAAAGGAAAAAACAATGGAATTAAAAAACAAAGCAACCAAAGGTGGAAGTGTTTGACTATGGAAAAATGAAACTGATATGCAAGGCCCCTACAGTGCTTTGTTTGAACCATGTCAAACTACATTCTCTCTGGTGGCCTAGCCATTTCTGCCTGGAGATTTATCCTGCCGGAAGAACAGCTCTGTCTTTGTGCACTCTGACCTAAACCGAGTTCATTTTTCCTCAGATTTGTCCACAGATCGATCCATCAGGTGCTATTAGCCAGCCCTCCAGACCGTCAGCTGAGACATTAAAGTTGTTATGAAATCCCCACAAAGTACTGGGAAGCAGCTCATTGATCTGTAGAGATTATTACCATTTCACTCTCCCCTGTTGAAGCTGATAAAATGTGCGACGAGTTCAGAATTTGGTTGTTGTCTTTATTCAGGTTCAGTTGGGTTTTAAAGCCGAAGCTTATTCATGTGCAGTTATATTTAAAGGACAGTGGACACTGTAGATCACTGTCTGAGGCAAATCTAAAAACTAGTGGCAAGGCTGATTGTGCAGCACTAACATAGTACAACTGGAACAGAATTTAACAGGAGCTTTGTGGTGCTGATCAAAAGAATTTGACAGGTTCGGACCAAAACTACTATCTCATATTTAACACAGGGTTCTCTGCCTTCAAAACATGTCGACATTGCCCTCTTTTGGTAATAATGACTTGTCCCAGTGTCACTGAAGCTTGTTTCAGTTCAAATTAAAAGAATAGGGAAAATACTACGCAATTAATACATCTTTCTGAATTCAGCAGCCCATGTTGGAAGTGTCTGACTGCTAAATTTCGAAGAATTCTGCTTCATTAGGTTGAGGGATTTTTTAAAAAAGAATTGCAGTGCCAATGGCTACAAAAAGTTAACTGAAGATGTTCTGAGATTATCACGAACTCTGGAGAGACCTTCTTCCCCAGTAGGCATCATTATTAAAATATTGTGGAATATTAAAAATACATTGTGCTTTATTCTGTCTGTTTCTGCTGTCTGAGTTTCCTGTAGTGAGTTTTGGTGTTAGAAACTATAAGAAAAATTTGAGACAAATTCACTTTTATTTATCTAAGAGCACTAATTGTTACTTCATATGTTTCCGTTCTTCTCCTCTCAAAAACTGTATTCTCTAACTGACACACAAACCTCTGGATGTCATTTGATTGGTATCAGAGAGTGTTGAGAATCTAACCTGCCATCATGATACACTTTTCTGAGCACAGCATTTTTCATGAAAACATCTGGTGGTGGGACACTAGCCACACATTCTGTCCACATGTTTTTATAAATTCCTTGATTTTTACTTCATTTCATTTTTATGCTGAATAAAAATGATTTATTTTTAGCTATAGCATAATTTTTCAGTTTGTTTTGTTATTCACTGTTGTTTTGCCAGACGTATACATGTTTACTGTGAAGATGTTTTTTTTAGATGTTGCATTATTACATTCACATGTATATCATATTCCTTTATATGACTCTTTGTATAATGTTTTTGTTCATTCCCTTTTGTTCATCATCCATGACTTCATCCATGACCTTTTGCATCACTTGTGTTGGGAGTAGTAATTCTCAATGACCTTTAAGTCCATCATAAGAAGATTACCACACACCTCCTCAGATAATCTGATTAAATCATTGTGTGCAATTCCAAATGATTTTGTCTAAGTGCAGTCATGATCTTTTCCAGTAGACTTCATTTCTAGCAGGGTTTCTTATGCCAGTGTATTACATGCCACTAACTCTTAAAGGACATGAATATGAAAATTTACATTATTTTGTATAACAGTGAAATATCAGTAGAATTAATATCAGTAGAAGGTTCTATTCTAGCTCTCAGTATTTAATTCTAAAATACCTGAACAAAACCTTTTTTGTTTTGCTGAGGACCCTGTGGGCGTACAGCACACATCTTTTATTGACTCGGAAGTCTTTGTGATATTGCTTAACAGTTCTAGCATTTTTCGTCATACATTTGATAGATACTGATTTTTTCTATCCATCTGTTTCTATAATGCCTGTAAAACAGCTCTGTCATTGCTGAAAATGGTTCGTTTCTAGTTTTTAATTCTCTTTTGTACTTTTTATTCTTGTTATGCTCCATATTCTCCATATTTTATATGTAGTGCTTCATATTTCTTTGCAAGAATTTTAAGTTAGTAATAGTTTTCTTTCTGTAGATGTGAATGGCCCCTTATAGTGACACATGAACACTCCACATCACAGCAGACAGTGTGAATTTTTTTGTCTGCATTTAGCTCATTCACTCAAGTGAAGAAGAAGGCAGCCAGGTGTCCGGGGAGCAATGTGAGTGGACGGCACCTTGCATAAGGGTACCTCAGTGGTGCCATTGGCAAGGGCAACTCCCTAACCACCAGACCACCAGCTGCCCCAAGATGTTTGCAAGATGTTTTAGCATTGAGTACCAGCACTCAGGAGCCATGTGGTCATTAGCCTTATTAATACTAGCTTAAATACCATCTGATACTGTGATACTGTTCGGAAAATTTGAGGATAGCGAATTTTATCAGTGCCGTATGCCACTTATTAAACGTATATTGCAATTTTAGAGCTGTGATGATGGTCCTGAAATCATAGACCAGAACAAATGGTCCAAGCCAATGAACCATTTCTGACAGGTTGGAAGAAAGAGGAGAGTGTTTCTAGGAAGGGATGTTTGTTGTGAAGTCACAGTTTTAAGGCTTTCATAACATCAGCCTCTCTCATATTTCCTGTTCACATCCTTGAAGAAGCCTGGCTATAATTTAATGAACTCCGGAGAAGAAAAAACACAAGTTTTAATCCTATTACCTTAAGGATTAAGTGCTTGATTCAGGCTTAGCTGTTGCTTGAGCAACCATCGAGTCTATTAAAAGAACACCGGAGAGGATGTCTTAATCTCTCTGGCTTTAAGATCATGCAGAGCTGATCACATACTTTGTTATTTTTAATGAACTGTAAGATTTATTCTGTCTGATCCGCTGATTATTGATGATTTCCATTAGATGTGTATCTTGAGGTGGGCTTAAGATCTAAATTGGTGTAATCCTTGATAGTCAGTGATAGCATTGGGCTGTAATTCACTAGAGTGCCAAATAAAAGTATGTTATGACCTTGTAGCTCGGATTTTAGAGGTCTAATGAAGTATTTATGTAGTTAAAAGAAGTCTGTGTACATGACGGGGCTCATGAGTTTTGCAACCATCCAAGTATTGTCCATACAATCAGGAGATCTTAACTTCGATCCCAGGCAGTGCCACAGTCATGGTCAGGAGTCAAAGAGATAGCTGACCTCACTCTTGGTGGTTAGCATGGCCCTCCCACTCCTCTTATAACTAATCAGGATGCATAGTGATAAATCAGTGCGGCACCTGTTAACTGACATAATGGAACTGGTGGTTAGAGATGTCCACCAAGCCAATGTTGCTGCATTTGCGCAGAGTGTACAGTGTCTGGTGTCTTGTCTGACAAAGGTTAAAAAAAGAAGAAAGAGTAATGCACATCTACATTACACAAAGTGGAGTTATGTAATTACAGTTTGGGAGGAAGACCACCTCATCAGTCTAACCTCTGAACTGATCCCTCCAGTCCAAGTTCTCCAAGTTGTCTGAACTCTTTAATTTCCAAACACAAGTTCTCAGACTTCTTTGACCTCCTACATTTTCAACCCAAGTCTAAGTTCTTGAAAATTCTCTTAGTCCCTACAGTCATACATTCTCCATCTCCCACAAACATATGTTGAAGCCATGGTCTATTCAAAAAGTATTATTTCTTATGCTAAATGCACCCCAAGCCTGCTTTATTACCCATTCAGCCAATGGAGAGTCCTGGTGCTACCGGGCCTCCCTGCTTGAAAGTTACTCACCTTCTCCTTTCCCCAAACCTTGCTAAGTGCAATTATTTTTTGCTAAGTACAATTATTTAAATTGTGTTTACTGTTAAAAATGTAAAATATAAATTAATGTAAAGTAACATAATACATTTACTATAAAATAATAGTTAATACATAGTTAATAATAATAGCTCATCTGCAGTAAATATAAGAAAACATGCATTTCACAACATACGTAAGTAAGGTAGTTTAGTTTTTCTCTTAGTTTTCTCAGCTGTGGTCATTTTGGTGACTGTGTCCTGAAGTTGGCCATGTTTAAAAGTTTGTTTAGATTCCTATGTGTAGGCTAGCAGCATAAAGATGCCATTTATTTGACTTATTTTTGTGTTTTTTTTCCAAAGACATTTTGTCATGTAAATACTTTGAAATATATATTTCTTATAACATGGACATTTTGCCTCTGAGAATGATGCTAATGAAAGCCAATATGTAAGAGATTAACAGTCAGTTTTACACTTTAAAAGCACAATGTGATTTGATGTTCAAGAAAAAAATAAAAGTACTAAGTACTGAGTAAGAGCATAATTTACCTAATTGCAATACTAGCATTATAATGCTATTTCTTTACAGTAATATCAATTACTTTTATTAGCAAAAAGTAGATTTTAGGCTGCTAACTTCTTTCTGTTCACTTTCACGTTGTTGCGGTTAAATGTTCATGTCTAAATGATCAATTGTCCATTACTGGTCTACAACCTAGTGGTTAGAAACCTTAGATCTACACAGTATATAACCTGAAAGATCTTAAGAGCTTACTTTTGAAGTTTTCTGCACCATACCATTATCGCACTCATCTGGAAATCTCTCCCAAGGTTAAGATAACTGAGAACTTTTGAAATCCTTTACAAGTGTTTCAGTTCATCCCTGGGGCACATGGCTAGGTTTCAGAGGATGTTTGTTATGTCACATTGTGCTGATTCAAAGGATACTTGTCAGGAGCGTTAACCCTCAGCCATTTTCTCAAGCTTTTATTCGAATAATGAAGGTTTTTGTGTCAGTAAAGTCATATGTAGAGAAATCTGATCCTAGATCAGCATTCCTACTCTGGAAAGCTTTATAAACTTGGTATCAGTTGCCTTCATTTGCATTTTATATCTTGCTAGACATCAAATGTCTTTGTTCAGAACCTCCTCTATAGACGAACAAACCCCATAACACATGAAGTAGTGAGTGACATTGCTGTCCATGCAGCAGATTGAGATTTGAGAAAAAACACTGGGTGCTTGACAAGAAATTAAATGAACCTCAAGCTGGCCATTTACACAAAAAACGTGTTGGTTGCACAATCAGCAGCAGCAGACTGTAAGTTTGATATTCAAATCTGACCTTTGAAAAAAATCCTTGTATCATACTAGAACTACTAAAAGACCTCCGGCATCACACTGTATAAGAATCTTTATTGTATAAGAGAATCTTTTAAAACTGGCACATGCCATCTCATTTCCCCTGAGAAACACTCAAACACTCAGACAGCAGCACCCAGGCCAGGCCAGTTCCACACCTTCCGTCTCCATCTCTAGCGGTAAAATATTCATGCAGAGTGCTTCGGTAATGACTCCCTTGGCCGTCTTTTTCTCAGAACATAAAAAGCCCATCCCTTTGAAGTGGACCCCTCTGTGGACTTTCGGTGTGTCTGACTAAATTGGTCTGTGTCCTCATGAATCTCCATGCCTAAATTCCTTTTCACCATAATTTTTATTGTCTTGCGGAAGAACCAGTGTACACTAAAACTGTGTATACACAGTAACCCTGTATAATATACGGGTTACGTTCCAAGCGCACCCACGTATTGTGAAAAAACCCACATGTTGTTGTGATGTAAAAAAAATGCCTAAAATTGCTTATTTTTGTAGTGTATACCCTAAATATGCCCCCAAATATACTCCCAAAACACTTTCATTTCATTTTAAACTCATTAGCCTTAAAGAAAATGTAAAGGTAAACCCATATTCGTACTGTACAGTTTCACTAAACTCCTGCAGTGTTAGAATGTAAATACCGATGTTACCCCTGTATAGACTGCACTGTGCGTTTTATTTGGAAATACAGTAATAAGTTAATTTAATTTACAGTAATAAAAATACAGGGCTTTAAGAAGAACAAAATGAAAAATATGAGAACCCTCGTGATGCTCCACGGGGGAAATTCTGGACTGCAGCGTCACAGGGCAGCAGCCAATCAGCAGCAAGGAGAAATAAGTAACGTTCTTGGATTGGCTACTTTCAAACCTCCCGCCTCTGAGTACAGGTGACTGTGACGTCCTGACCGTTACAACAACAGGGACTTTAATGACTCTGCATTCAGATACACAGACTTTCATATGGAGTTGGTCCCCCTCTGCAGCTGCTATAATGGTTCCACCTCCCATGCTCTGGACTCTGAGGGCAACTTGTTTTTCTGTAAGAATCGTAAATGCCCTGCAGTGGCAAATATCTTTGATTTTGTATTTGATTTGATTGCATTAATGTTTAAGTTGAGATTTACAAGAAATCTTTGAACTGTAACTGTTTAACTGTGTTAAAGGAAACACTGCTGTTAAAAAGCTCCTAATTTGTTTAAAGTGTTTGCAAACCAAATTTGTTCCTATAGCAGTACTTTAAAAGTTTTTTCGAATTAATTATTTAATTATTTAATGCGTATCACAATTAATCGCAGAAAACCATCATTGCCTAG
>JBBPCX010081359.1:0-25383 GCA_037974365.1 Hydrocynus forskahlii
CCACGTTTTACTGATGGCATGATGTTCTTTTTCTGAAATGCTGTGTTACTTTTATGCCAGATGTAATGGGAAATACACCTCCCAAAAATTCAACTTTTGTATCATCAGTCCACAGAATATTGTCCAAAAAGACTTAGGGATCAAGATGTTTTTTGGCAGAAGTGAGACAAGCCTTTGTGTTCTTTTTGGTCAGCAATATATTTTTCACCTTGGAACTTGCCATGCATGCCATTTTTGCCCAGTCCATTTCTTATGGTTGAGTCATGAACACTGACCTTAACTGAGGCAAGTGAGGCCTGCAGTTCTTTAGATGTTATTCTGAGTTCTTTTGTGACCTCTTGGATGAGTCGTCGCGGCGCTCTTTGGAGGCCGGCCTCTTCTAGGACGGTTCACCACTGCTCCATGTTTTCTCTGTTTGTGAATATTGGCTATTTGCATTAGCCATCCTCTTTCTTTCATCAGGAGTCACTTTCTGACCACAGAGATGCTCTTCATCTTCCAGGGCCACTGCAGTCAGCATCCAAGTCACTACGATGATCCCTCTTAACCTCTACCTTCTTTCTCATGCCTCATCATCCTCTCCACAAATACATTTCTCAGAGAAAATGGAGGAACTGCTAAATGGTGGGGCTAAACTTTTGTTCTTGATCTTAGCCAAACTATAAGTTTGCCCCCCTAACGCCTCAGGCACCCACTCCCCACCATTCCTGTCCCTTTGTGGCTTCCTGGGGTGGGAAGGTCTCCTAGGCCACTTCAACATTGTCAGCCACCGCTTCGTCCTTTGTATGGTCTGACAATACTACTGGTGTGCTACCTGATAGCAGCAGCATTAGCAAGGTACAAAATACTGATTAACAAGGTACAAAATACATCCACTGGGGTTTTTCGTGCCTGCTATGCTAGAGGTGGTATTTGCAGATTTTCTGAAAACAAGTTAAGACCAAACAAGCCTGTATTGTTCTCTTACCTTCCGTATCGGTCAGTGAGGGGTCTTTAGTTGAAGTTTCATGAACTTTCCACGGAACCAGTTGTACTTACATGAATTTTTAGGACCTTTGCAGGGATTTGTAGCTTATTTCACATCATGTTGCTTGATGATGTTGTCCTTCACCATGACCACTTCTTGCTGCATGAAATCTTCTCAGCCAATGGCATTGTCATCATAATGACACCAGATACAACTTGCTAGAGAACCTGGCTAGTGGTCAACATGCCAGAGTGTGCAAAAAGAGTAAGCTATAATTTAGCTCATAAAAGTAAAGAAAATGTTCAGTCTGCAAAAATATGGTCTCACTTTCAGCTAACTCCAATGAAGTTTTACAGATTTGTGCACATTAAATAAAGTATTCTTTTTTTTAACTCCTCCCGAAACAAGAAAACACACACTCTGGGACCATAAAACACCTTTATATGATAAAAGTGTCTGCAGTTGTCCTGTTGAAGTTAAACTGAATGATGTTTCTGTGACAGTAGATCTGATGTTCGGTTAAATACTCAGTCTACTGAGAGGGAAGTGTCCCTTCTTGTCCTCGTGCTGGTTTGTTTATGTTTGGGCATGGCGCCTAGCAACCCACCTGCACAGAGTGAGCCTCCGCTCTCCACTCTGATTGCTCTCCCTTTGTATTAATCAGTTTGCGTTTAGCTCCCTGTTTAGTTAGATTGGTTGTGTTTTCTCATTGATCTGTGTGTGTCTTCCTCCTGGTACATGTACCAGCTGGTCTCCCTCATGCACACCCTCACCTGTGCTGTCCGTCTGCTCTGTGGGGAAGTCTTCTCTCGGATCCTGCTCTCACTCTCATACTGACATCTTTCCCTCGCAGGTCTTGACCAGTGGACTTTGATTGTGCTCTCTCTCTTCCCTTTGTTCTTCTAGCGCTGACCAGTGAGGTGGATAGACCTCCGGCTGGTCTGACTCATCGTGGCTGTCGCATGACGTGAAGCCACATGCATCGGATTGACCCTCACTATGGAGCGACGTCTTCACTTCCCTACGCACTTGTGTTGTCAAAAAAAAAACTGTATGCAACTGATTAAATGCAGCCACCCCTGAGAGGTCAGCAGTTAAATGGACCAGAAGCTGTGGAGATGCCAGTGTCAAGAGCCAGGCCACTGTAGGGAAGTGTTCAAATAGCCTAAAGCTCTGGACCCCAGGTATTTAGAAAGATTAAGGCATCAGAACATGAAGGCTCTCTTTAATGAACTCAGTGAGAGATGTAAGAGAGCCAACCCAGGGCAGCAGAGTCATCATGAAGACTATAAGGATGCGAGTAATTGGTTTTTGTGGGAGTTTGAATAGGTAATACTGTGTAGCACTTTCTGCGGCACACGTGGGCCTTCTCAAGTGCCCTGCTGAGAAGCAAGAAAAATGAATTTGTGTCTTTATTTGTTGCTTTCTCTCTCGGCCTTTAGTGTCTGATGTACCTTGATGACTGACCTTTAAAGCTTGTCTGTTCAGTGTGTGTAGGCGTGTGAGACTTGGAGAAGCCTTGGCTGCTTTAGGCTTACATCTGTGAGCTTTCAGATGACTTATCGGCAAACTTTAATGCATTTCAACCCTCACAGTTATTGCTGACATGCTGTGTTTTTCGGGAAATATTTTTTGTGAACAAAGCTGAGAAATGTTGTAAAACGTGCAGATAATGTTTATTAAAGTAGTTCCTGAAGTATACCTGAGAGTAAACCAGAGTAAACCAGTGTAAACCTACAGCAGGTAACCCATATAAAAACAACTTTTTGTCATATTTGCTGAAACTGTCTGGACAGTAGCACAGATAATCAATGGAAAAGTCAGGCTTTACTGGGGAACTCGTCCAGGATATTTTTCTTAAAATATATGTTTATTTATTACACTTTTGAACGCAAAGCTTCTTCGTTAGGTTGGCTCAAAGATATGTGGTCTTTAATGTCGCAGTTTAAACTTACAGGGAAAGCTCAAGAAGTATGTGCTGCACTATCAATAGAGGATGGTCTTCACTATGAGGTGGTAAAGGGGGCAATTTTGTGAGAGATTTTAGGAAACTGTCAACCCAGACATTGGAATTCGCTTGGGGAAAGAGCACACTATTTGATAAGTGGGTAGCAGCAAGTCAATTTACGGATTTCCATTCTCTTTAGGAGCTTATGTTGTTGGAAGAGCACCCAGGGAGCGATGTATGGGGATGGTAACTTGCTCAAGGGTACTTCGGGTTCCAACACATGACCTTCTGATCACAGAAGCTACCCCCTGTTCATACACCTCCTTACCTTTGGCCCATTGCAGGATTAAAAGCTGAATCCACTGCATGACAGGTCAGAGTCAATACACCATGATTAGTTCTTTAATTAGTTCTGAGTTACAATGATTCACAATGAACATGATGACTGACGAGGGGACCATATTAGTGTTTATGGTGAGAAAACAGCAGAAACAGACGTAGAAATGACTAGTTTCTGTGCTGTGCTGCCTCCACTGATTAGTATTGGTATTGCTTCTTGCAGATGCATCATGCTAATTTTGAGAGAACCTGCACAACACAGGATTTAAATGAACACATGAAACACAGGCCAGGTACATGTAAAAACAAGTACTTTGTGGCCCGTGGAGTTTTTCCTTTGGAATTACATACAATACTTACAATGTGCAAGTTAGTGTAGAATAGAATATCTGCAATTATTAACCTATTCAACCCATTCATCACTAACTTTAGGATAAGGAAAATGCCACAGACCAATTTCTACTTGCTTTAAAGGGAAGTTGACCTCAGTTTTCGGTTCCTTTCTGGTGTTTCCAGTTGTTTTTGCTTTTATTCTGCATTTCTCTTCTGTTTTAATGGATATTCTGACTTGGTGTGCTGTTATCCTGGTCTGTAAACACAATTTTCACCATTGATGGATATGGCTCAGACTGCATGTCTGACATTGGATGAGTTGTAAATGACCTGCATCAACTTACAGGGCTGCTGCAAGTAACAGGCGAGCCACTGCAATCATTTGTCTCAACCTCCACCTTGGGTAGGGACAGTGACTGGAACAAAACAGTTAACAGTTCTGTTTCTATGTCCCAACTTCCTAACCCAGTTATCCGTATAGGATTGGGTGTGTAGCTTCTTGCTAATACAAGATGTGGTGTAAGTGGTGCCAAAGCTCTGTCCAGCATTTGTGTGGATATAGGCAAGAAAGAGATCATCTTTATAGGAACAGTTCTGTAAAACATGGAACACATCATGTTTGGTGTTGATTCAGTTACAGATTAGTGTTGCACAGTATAGTTTTAAAGATGTTAGCAATTGCACTATGACTAAAATAAAGTTACTGTCCCCATCAACGTAAAAATCAAACCTACGCCCTTTGGGGCTGTGCAAATGCAGGTAGATGTTCAAATATTCAGTATATTCAAAACCACAATCACATTAGGTAGATTTATGGAAAATGATCTAGGAGAAGGCAGATTCGCTACACACATACTTTTAACAACCTAAGCTCATGCCACTTGGCCATCTACATGTTAATGCATATGAGAGAGTGAGAAAGGAGACATTCTGTGTGCGAGTGTATCAGTGCATGTGTATGAGTGTGTTATTGATCATTGAATGCCATTCATCTCCAGTGAGACGGCTGTGGATAACCAAAAGCAGGAGTTTGTTTGTTTTTGCATGTGCATTTGCTTTGGCGTGTACTTTGCATGTTTTTGCAATGCAATGAATGTGTGTGTGTGTGTGTATGTGTGTATGTGTGTGTGTGTTTGAGTGAGTGAGAGAGAGAGAGAAAGAGAGAGAGTCAATGAGGAACATTTTATATTTTATTTTTTCACTATTTCTGTATGTATTTAATTAGTATATTTTCCTGGTTTTAGCAAGGAAACCTGCTGTTTATCACCACAAATTCAATTTTTTCAAAAAACTAAAAGAGCAGAAATAACCTTTTGATTACTGAGATTAAGGTCAGGGCCAGGTTTGTGTGTAGGTCTAACATTACTGAGCTACAATATTACACAAATCAGTGGAACATCCTTGCAAATGTGTGTGTGTGTGTGTGTGTGTGTGTGTGTGTGTGTGTGTGTTTGCATGCTCATAAGGGGGACACACATGGAAAGAGGGACAGAGAGTGAGGGAATGCCAGTAGAAGCGAGAGAGCGGAATGGGTGGGCACAGTAGCCTGCTTGGCATGCAGATCATGCTGCAAATTCATCTCTCCTCTCCTCTTCCACACACACACACACACACACACACACACAAACATACACATACGCACACACACACACACACACGCTCAAAGCAAGCTATCACTACAACTAAAATCTGTCTGATGTGCATTTGGTTGAGCGTGCACAGTTAAAATAAAGCAGGTGCACGCTGTGCTGCTCATGCCTGCTCACTGCTCTCCATGGATGTGAGTGTATTGACAGTTGCCGCTTTTGCTCTGGAACAGATTTTCCTGCCTGGGGGGCTTACGTCATCCCTTAAGGAGTAATGAATTATTTTCACCTTAACTCGTTGACACAAACCTGTTCTAAGCAGGACTACAACCATGGCTAGCTTTTGCCATTAAAAATAATAATAAGTATTATTATTAATTACTATTACTATTTTATTGATATAGCACCTTCCTTGGACCCAAGGTCACTTTACAAAGTTTTAAATGAAAAAGATTACAAAAAAACAATACATACACAGAGCACTGAGAAGTTTTACTGGGTTACTTTTACATGGGAATTTGAGAAATCAGTAATGAGATTGGTCATCTGCAGTTTTCATACTCTGCTAAGTATTAATTTCAGAGTGATTTACTTTCCATAAATCACCAAACTCATGCAGCATGGGGGAGCAGTGGGGAGGATTCGATTCCTGGCTGGAGCAGCCAAAGGTCCCTTGGGTTTGTGGTTGGTTTGTTCTCCCTGTGTCTGTTTCCTCCCACAGTCCAAAGACATGGAGGTCAGGTGAACTGGGGACGCTAAACTAGTTAAGGATAAGAGGTTCAGATAATGGATGGAAGTCACCAAACTCGTAGCACCCCCTGTGGTAGCAGTCTTGTACAAATCAGTAATGTCAAATGTTCTGTATTGACTTGAAGGCAAGGCTAACCACTAATTTGGACAGTGCTATTTTTGCCTTAGCCTAATGCTGTTCTATCTGGCATTTGCTCGACGTCAGTCTTTATTGATTGTTTGTTTGTTTGGACACTTGACACTTTTAATTTTAATCTGAACTTTGACGTGAACGCCCAGGCAGTGATGTTTCAATCCTGGCTGGGGGTAATATGGGGAAATTACACAAATACTCTATCCCCTATGAATCGACCAGCCCAATCCTTTACAAATTACACGAGCAGACCTCCTCTGATAAAACTAATCCAGCTCGAATAGGGTATTAGACACTAAACAGAGATAAGAAAGATACGAAGAAGCAAGACCATTCAGAGCTTTGTATGTAGCAATGAAGTTTTTTCCTGAATACATGCAGCCATAGGAAGCCATTGCAGGGGAACAGGAGAAATATGTGCAGGTTTCTGTGCTTGAGTAAGTAACCAAGATTCAAGATTCTTTATTTGTCACACACATAATTATGCTTAAATTTAAAATTAAAGAGAAATTAGGAAAGGCTCTCAATTTTGTAAGTACTGCAGTTTATGAAGGCATTTGACAGGAAGGCCCGAAAAAAGAGAGTTGAAGTAATCTAGACAAAAGGTAGTGAATGATGTTACAGTTTACAGGAGGTGCCAGTTTATTGGAAACACCTAACTTGTGGCTACACCCATTGGCCGTTTGATCTGGAACCATATAGTTTCACTTTATAAGTCCACCTGTTTTATCAGTCCACTTAATGGAAAGGTACCACCATAGGACCACTTCTGCACTTTATAGGTTTACAGTTTACTGACTGCAGCCTGTCTGTTGCAATTTATCAGCCCAATCAATGGAAAAGGACTGCCACAGGACCACCTCTGCCCAGTATGGTGGACCGTTCTCAACACAGCAGGGAATTTTCAAAATAAAACACCCTACTACATAATTGTATTTAATTAAATTTAAAGTTATATTGTAAGAAAACCCACGGTTAAAAAGACTTGTTTTTAAGTCAGTGAATAATCGTGTTGAATAATCAGGATCTCGGTATTGACCAAAATAATCGCACCACGATTTAGCAGCCCTAGTACACAGCATGCAAAACTATCAGTGTAACTGTGCCTGGAAATTACAGCAGTAATATAGGTGTAATATAAGCATGAATTAAGACTTTCTTATGTTGTGAATGCTCCTGATTAACAACATGATTCTTCAACAGTGTGTTGCAGAATTGACTGGTCTCAGCGATGGTTGTCTCTAGAAGGTCTCATACAGTGTTTAACAGCTTTACCAAAGCTGGAATGATACGCTGTGGCTGTGGAATTGCTTACTGGTACGGTGACATTCTAAGCTGTCTGCTTATTATACGAGAGGCAGAAATGAAATAGAATAAAATAGAAAAGAAGAAAATATAACTTTATTGCCCAGTTCTGTAAATTTGCTTGGCCTCACCTAGGTTTGCAGCGATTCGAAATGTTGGTGGTACAATTATAGTCTGAGAAATAATCACGGTTTCACGATTATCACGGTTATTTTACGCGAATCGTTTCCACAACTGTATTAACATATATAAATCGTACAAACACATTCTATTGTAAAGGTTTCTAACTTTCTAACATTCTAAAGGTTTTGAACTTCGGAAGCTATTTATTGCTGCTTTTCAGAGATATTGCTTAGACAAATGAGACTGTAATTTGTGTATACATTTGGATTTTAAAATTACATTCAATATTCAGTTGTGCAGTTGCTGTGAATCCTTTTTGGTGCAAAAGTCTGGGTTTGGCTTATAGGACCAGTTTAGTAGAACTTTCCTGCCATTATTTTCTACACATTCTAAATGACTCCTGAGTATCTTTAGAAAGGAGGGAGCTTCTGTCATTGAAATACTTTCTTTTGTTTGAGCGCAGCTGTTACGGTTCTTTCATTGGACTGGTCAAACAATTGCGATTTGGTTAGTGTCAAGGAGCTTGAAGTCATCAAAGACTGTACGGTCTGTGTTAGCTTTCTCACAGAGGACCCCAGAATTCTCTTGCAAGCCTTGTAGGATCCAAGAACTCTGGAGAGAATCAAGAGTTTAGGAATCAAGAGTTTCTGCAAAGCTTTGGAATCAGTTTCACACCGTGAAGTTTGCTTGACTGGCATGAGATGCGTTACACGTTGTTCTAATAGCAAACATGAGGTAAAGAAAAGAGAGATGTTGCGTATATCAGCCAGGTAGTAATAAGAAAGTTTTCTTGTTGTTATATGCTGTAGCTACTGATTTTGAATGAACATTGTTAAGCAAAAATAAAATGTGTATCCTAATCTTAAAAATAGATACAAGATTTGTTGTTGAATTCTGGAGCTAATGGCTGATAGGTCTGTAGGTTGTTGACATTTTGATTTCTTGTTTCCAGTGTAGACATCCTGAAGGCTTTGTTTAGAACAAGGCGTTAGATAGTGCAGCGGGGGGGGGGCCTTTACTTCCTACCGTTGTATTGGTTAATCTTCTTAGTGTGTCTTTAACTGCTGGCTCTGGGATTATCTTTGATTTACTGAGATGCTGTAGCGGTCCAGCTACTCGTCTGATAAATGTCTCTGAAAGCAAAGAGAGAGATTCAGTGCAGTTTGACTTGCAGTGCAAACTATAGGATGGTTGTGGTTCGAGACTGTGTTGTGTTCTGATGGGCATTGAGTAGCTTACACCTGCAGGATCATCTGTTCGCCACATGGCTGGACATAACATGGAGCTGGCTATAACAGCTTCCACTCTCCCTGGAAGGCTTCCCACAAGATTTTGGAGTTTCTGTATAAATTTGCCTAATCACTCTGTAGAGCATTTATGAGGTCAGACACTGATGTTAGACAAGAATGCCTGACTCTCAGTCTCCATTCCAGTTCATCTCAAAGGTGTTGGATGGGGTTGAGGTCAGGGCTCTGTGCGGACTCCTCCAGCCATGGCATTATGGACCTTGCTTTGTGCGCTGGTGCACAGTCATGCTGGAATAAAAACGGTTCTCACAGTTGGCGTTGAAGCATGGCGTTGTCGAAAATGTGTTGATATGCTGAAGCATTAAGATTGCCCTTCATTGGAAGTAAGAGGCCACCTGAATTCAATAGGTGTGTCCCAATAGCTTTTGTCCATGTAGTATATATATACAGCTCTGGAAATAACTGCCAAAATGTTCAATTTCTCAGGTTTTATCTTTTATGGGTGCGAGTACTGAACTGAACAGCATTGCCTTAGTTTTTAAGAACAGCCGACAATATTTCTCCTAATTTCCAAATATTGTTCTTTACAGCATAAATTTAAAGGAAATGACAATATATCAAAATAAGAGAAACGATGCAGTGCTTACTGAACTTATTCAAAGAAATCAAATCTCTCGTTCACTCTTCAACAAAATGGCAATAAATTACCTTTGACGTACTTCTAGCAGTGTTTTGCTGTCAGGTTTTTGTCAGGAATGAATGACAGAACGTTACCCCAGTGTAGCGTGGAGGAGGAAACCCAGTCGGGGAGTAAACACGAGTGAGTAGGTAGTCCACCTTCTTTAATCTGAGAACGCTCCCTCTAGCGAGTGAAGATTCCCACCTGGAAACAGCGTTTTCATTCACACACATTTGATTCTGGTCATCACCTAATCAGTACCTCATAAAGCAGAATGAGGTGCTTGTGTAGGAATTTAACAGATGCCGGCATGGAATAGTTGTCATACTCATAGAGATGCTGATTTCAAAATAAATTGCAGGAGTCTCTTATTTTTGTCCAGAGCTGTATGTGTATATGTTTGTACAGTTCATATATGTAAACTAAACTGCAAACGCAGCCTGTTTTAACGTCGTCACAGTTGTGGAGCCGTGGAGCTCGACTGAATGACTTTGGGATGAGATGAACTGTCACCGGATGAGTGAATGCTGGGATGAATTCAAAGCATTAGTGGACGAATGCATGTATTAATGAGCATGTCAGTGTGTGAACTGTAAACAGGAAAGAGAGATGTAGAGGGATCTGACCTGCAAATGTGCTACAGATTTACTGTGATCACTCCACATTGCTCGAATACACACACGTGCATTACACATTCTGCCAGGCAGCCACCGGGGAGCAGATGCCCACACAGAAATCTTTCAGCCTGTGGCCTTCAACCTTCGGCTAGTGGAGCCGTGCCAAAACCCGTTCTCAGTTTGTGGAACACAGTGTGTGTGTCTGAGTGTGTGTTTGAAAACGTAACATTGATGCATTTTGTCACTTTAAATTCCTGTTTTTTATTATTTTTTTAAATAATACATACAGTTAAGTACATTCTTTTTTCTTCTTTTGTCGGGAGACTGTTTGGAGACATGAACTGTGTGCTTTTGTGTTACGACTACAACTGGCAGGACGGTAGTTACAGAACTCGCCTTATTGTAATTAGCCCTCATGCTCAGGTCCGGGAGACAGCCACCTCCACCATCTGTGTGCGTGTGTGTGCGTGTGTGTATATATGTGTGTGAATGTGTGTGTCAACAAGACTCAGCAGAGTGTGTGCTTGTGCGTTTGGTTGTCATTATTGCGGGTCTGTATGTGTTTCTTTGCACCTGTGTGAACTGTAATCATCAGAAACCAAGTAATAGAGATTTTGTGCCTTTACACTGAATTCATTGAAGCCTGTTTGAGTCGCTCTGTCTCTTTCTTTTCTCTTTTTTCTCTTCTCATTCTTTCTCTCCATTAGTGTCTCAGGGTGAAGACACTTCTTTGCTTAAATGGATGGGAAAGGTTTAACTCATTACTCTTTATTCTCTCTCTCTCTCTCTCTCTCTCCCCCTAGCAACCACATTACTGGAGTTTTAAGGTCAGTACCACAACGATGTGAAGTGCGTTTGGTGTGTGTGTGTGTGTGTGTTCGCGTGTGTTTGCATGCTACAGTGTTTATACATAGTTAATGTGTCTGTCTGTGCGTGAATAAGTTCAAAGCTGGGTAGAGTGTTAGAAAGCAATTCTCGCTCTAGTAGTATTATACGATTTTCAAGCGAGTCTGATTCAGGCAGCATATGAAAATCCAAATCAGTGGTCAGATTTTGACCACTGAGCTGCTCTTGGCTGAGCAGCACTGAGTAGTGGACCACTCTCAATCTAGCTCTGATACTGACAGGGGGGAAACTTCAACACCGCTGTGCCTGACATGCTCGCAATAGCGCCACGCTACCAGACCATGTCAGTGTCACCGCTGAGTCCAACAACTAAATAATACCTGGTTAGTGGTTATAAACCCAGTGGTCATAAACTGGTCATTGATGAATGGGGAGGTGTTGGGATGGAGCAGCAGGTGGGCTACGGTCTGTAACTGTACCCCTGCACACCAGTGGACACATAAGGTACACTATCAGAACAGCAGCTACTGTCCTGGAAAGTCTGTATCCGTCTAGAGATCCCTCTTCGCACCTATCCTATGCTCGGCTTTTTAAAATAGAAAAAATAAAAAAGAATCTTTAAGTGGGTAGACTCAACGCAGTGCAGCCAAATTGTAATGGAGTATGATACAAGTGTGCTCCATAACTAAAAGTACTGCAGGAGCAGCCTTGAAGGTACCATCCCAGTGACAGCGCCCTGAAAGGTACAGGTTTCTGACAGTGTAGGTTTTTCTAGTAAAGTGGACGGTGAACTTGGAGTGTTGAGTAAATAAGTATAAAGTCCTCACACAATCAGATATTCAGTCTTAATCACACAGTGACAAAACACAGGTACACATCGGCTGCATCTACTTTAAATCCCGGATGAAATTGAAACTAAAAGACTCATAACTGAGCAGGTGTAAGATTTACTGCCCACCTCTAGATGTGGTCGTTTTCGTGCAGGGTTTCTTAGGTTCCCTCACTTTATTTAAAATGACAAGCAACAGAAGGAATACAGAAGAGGTGAGTAGACAGGAATAGCAAAACTCATTACACTCCAACAAGCTTAATACACACACACGGCTGCACACACACACACACTCGCGCACACACACACACACACATACACACAGCCCACCACAGGATATGTGTATTAGAAAATTACTCCCACTTTTGTCGCATCATCAAATTCTGATGGGCTGAAAGCAGCATAACAATTAATTTGGCCAATGAATATACCACATGAATAATTCCACAGCTGGGGAGAGAGGGACAGAGACAGACACACAGACAGAGAGGGAGAGAGAGGGAGAGAGAGAGACTGGAGAGAGGGAGAGAAACTGGAGAGAGAGAGAGAGAGAGAGAGAGAGAGAGAAAGAGAGAGAGAAAGAGAGAGAGAGAGAGAGAGAGAGAGAGAGAGAGAGAGAGAGAGAGAGAAAGAGAGAGAATGAGAGAGAGAGGACCTGTTTCTAGTTGCTGAATATGCAGTGTGGGTCTAATGATGAAACGCATCACAGAAGCAGACACACACACACACACACACACACACACACACACAAAATACACTCTGTGCAGTGCTCCAATGTTCATTTAGCACTGCATAGAAGCTTTAATTGTCTTCTTGACTTGCCTTGTCTTTTTGAAGTAGTTGCTAGGTTATTTTATGGGAAGCTTAGAAAAGTCTATAATTTGGGGCCTCTGCCATGCTCTTAATTTCCTCTAAAATGTTCTTGTGGAGAATAGCAGTTCAAGATATGCTCATGTTATACTGTGGATAAAACATTCTTAGGTATCTTGCAGAAATGTTGCATCAGAAATAAACACAAATATTATTTACATCCTAAGACCTGAATTCTTTTCTTACCAGAACCAGGTAAACTGATGTTACACATGTAGACATTTTCTACATGGCTTTCCAGAATGTGTTTGCTGATATTTATGCTAGAGGCACTTCCTGCTGGACCTGATGAAACTTCAGATGCACAGTTACAGGTGATCTTGTGGTTAGAAACTGACCAAGTTGGGAGTGCTTTGATCAAACCTCTGTGATGTTGCATGAGCGGTTGCTTAAAATGATGTGACTGACTTAACATGTCATGTAGCCCTTGTTCTCTGGGCCTGGTAGCCATCATACACTATAGGTAGCATGTGGGGTTTGATAGCAAAGAAATTAGAGGAAATTTGGGTAGAAGCTAAGTAAAAGGAGTCTGCAATCTGTAACTGTAGAGCTATAATGTACAAAGATCTTATAAAGTGACCAATAGGTGTATACACATACAGACACAAACACACACACATAAACACACTCACACACACACACACACACACACACACACGCACACACAGTCTCACACACACACACACACACACACACACACACACACACACTCACCCACAAACACACACACATAAACACACTCACACACACACACACGCACACACAGTCTCACACACACACACACACACACACACAGCCACTCCTACTTTGGAAGGGAATTCATTAGTGAGTAACAGATGTGCTATATCATTGGATTGTATGGTGTTGCCCTTAAGTAAAAAGAATGCCTGCATAATAATCTGTTAATCATTACTTGTGAACTCTTGTGATAATAATGATATTCTTATGAGCTGAGTGACGAGTTGAAAGCTCAAAGGGTTCCAGACAGTTAACAGCTGTAAAGGTTTGTAAAGGTTTTCAGTTGTCCAGGTCATTTAGTGGTTGTCCAATAGTAGTAGAAAGGAAGGCAACTGAATCTGTGGAAAAACATAGAGTAAGACATTTTTCTCCATGTTGAGGCTTTGTCAGAATATTCCCTGACATTTAAATCTATATAGGTGATTCACATTTGAATGAAACTTGCCATGAACTTAACACCTATCAGAGAGGTCATCAAGGTTATACCAAGACTTAAATTTGATTATGAGTCTCATGGCCTTACCCTGCTGCTTGACCTGCTTTTATTTAACAGGTTTGTCATGAGGTTTCAAGTTTCATGCATAAATAAATAGTCACCTGTACTTAAAGGTGGGAGGTTTGAAAGTAACCAATCCGAGAACGTTATTTATTTCTCTTTGCTGCTGATTGGCTGCTGCCCTTTGATGCATCTCTGGCAGACACAGTCCAGCATGACCCCGGTGGAGCGTCTAGAGTGTTCTCCTGTTTTTCGTTTTGTTCTTCGTAAAGCCTTGTATTTTTATTACAGTTAATATAATGAATTATCACTGTATTTACCCTGCTTATACCAAAGAAAACGACAGCGCATACCAAAGAAAAGGCATGTGCATGAATTACAGTGGACTCTATGCAGGCGTAATATCGGTATTGTACATTCTAGCACTGCGGGAGTTCAGTGTAAACTGTACAGTATGAATACGGGTTTACCTTTACATGTTCTTTTCTTTAAGGGTAATGAGTTTAAAATGAAATTAAAGTGATTTGGGAGCAAATTTGGGGGCGTATTTAGGGTTTACACAAAAAATTTTTTTTTACCACATCACAACAACGCGGGCGCTCTTGTTATATACACTACTCACAAAACGTGAGGGATATTCGGCTTTTGGGTGAAATGTCAGGATGAACCTAAAATGCACTATAACTTTCTCCAGACCTGAATCCCATAGAAAACCTATGGGATCAGCTGAGTCACTGTGTGGAGGCTTGTAACTCTGTACCCCAGAACCTCAATGACCTGAGGGCCACCCTTCGAGAAGAGTGCCATGACTCAGCAGCCAATAAGTCAACTTGTGAACGTTGTCAAGCTGTAATTCATGCTGAAGGGCACGTGACACGTTATTGAGACACTGACATTTTTTGTTGTGGTATACTCACCACTGTTTTTGGCTTTTGTTTCAATAAATTGTTTGAGATGCGGAAATCACCATTGCATGTTTCTACTTAAATGCCCTACTTTCATGATATGTTATCACTGTAGTGTGAACTTTTTACGTTTTCTTTTGTGTGAGTAGTGTGTATTAAATATATATATATATATATATATAGAGAGAGAGAGAGAGAGCGAGGGAGAGAGAGAGAGAGAGAGAGAGAGGAATGTTTAAATGAGTGTTAGAGGCCCTTAGATGATCTATGTTCTTGTGGATGAAGGTACTTCAGCATCCCTTAGAAAAGTTCCTGTAGAAGTGGAACATAAATTGTACCAGTCCTTGGCGGGGTGCCTGTCTTTCAGATGACTAGGATGGATGGTGATTCCAGTGCTGCTGTGGCAAGAAGCTAAAAGAACAGATCCTCAATTTGGATTTTAACTCAATTTGGATTTGTCCAGCATCCTGGGACCTCTCTCCTTCCATCTTTTCTTCTTTTTCAAAGGTTGGGTACAGAGGGGATAACGGTCAGGTTAGGTTGCCAGATTCGCTTAATCGAATGTTTGAAAATAAATTCCTTTATCACTGGGAGTAGGGGAGGCCTGGAAGATGCAGAGGCGCTGCAGAGGTCAAGTTTGTTCTACCAGATAGTTTTCCGGAGTCCTCACCTGATCTCAGAATACTGCCAGGAATGCTGAGTCCTCTTATCAGGGGCTCGAGGGAGTCTAAGGTTTGAGGCTGGGAGAACTAAGGTTTGCGACTCAGGGCTAGACAGGGAGAGGGATGCCAGTAGCTTTAAAGCAGAAGATTTCAAGTTTTATTAAACAACATCTGAGGAGAGTTTATGTAGTTAAATGGCCCTAAACCACGCCAAGTTGCCTTTGGTTATAATGCTCTCACTTTTGAATGCTGAGGGTTTGCAACAGGGCTTATAGTCTCCCTGCACTAAGCTACTCAAAGACTAGTGTCCAACACAATACTACCAACACTCCTCTGTGTCATGTGAAATCAGCTGTTGTATGTTGGTGGGGAACACTTACTGTTACGACAGCTATGAGACACCTGTGCTAGCTGTGTGGGAGGGAGGGCCATCATACCCATCCGGAGAGAGTAAAGCCAGTCGAGCTTTCTAGAGTGTCTGACCCTGGAGAGCTGCATTATCACCAGGGATCGAACTCATGATCTACCCATGTTAGGGCCAGTTGTGCCACTCAGGAGCAAGCAGCTAACGAGAAAGTAGGGAGGAACAATAATATCACCCAAGATTTAACTTATCTTCTGGCGAGGCAGTTGTTTGAGAATTGTTTCCTAGCTGATGTGTAAAATGGTGTATGCTGAAGCTAAAGTTGTCCTGCACCGACTACCATTAAGTCATTGTGATATATAAACTCTGTCTTATCTGTAATTGGATTGTTGGTCATTTATTTCTTGCTGTTTTCCACTTTCTCTTTCTCCCTGACTGCTATAATATAATCCCTGCAGCAGTAGAAGGGTCTCTTTGATGAGCTGAGAATTTCTCATCCTCTGTCCCTTGCAGCCTCTCACACAGCCACACCCATTTTTGAATGCTTCTCTGTATCAATTTTTGATATTGTATAAATCACTCTTTCTTCGTGTACACGTACAGAGACAAACACATGCACGCACACACACACACACACACACACACACACACACACACGCACATGCACACAAACACACACACAGATGCAACCACTCAGTCAGTGTTTGCTAGTCCCAGCTCTGGGACTGGTTTCAGACAGTAATTGAAGTCTTTTGTCTTGGTTTTTCAACATTCTCTAAAACACAAGAGAGAAAGAGAGAGGGAGAGAGAGAAGGGAGAGAGACAGTGGGAGAGAGAGAGAGAGGGAGAGAAAGAGAGAGAAGAAACTAGTGTGAGAGACTGTGTGAGAGAGAGAGAGAGACCCATTTTGCACAAGCCATTAGCCAATCTGTCGGCAGCTCTGCACATAAGCTCAAGGCTTCAGTGGTGACATCACAGTCCTGTTGCTCATTTTTAAAACTCTTCGGATCGGGATTCTTTTTACTTTTGAGAATCTGTTCTTGCCGTTTTTAGTAAATATTGACAAATATCAGTGGAGATGGATGGAATCTTGTCCTAATTTAACAAATCTCCTCTGGGCGAGACGCCTCCTGGGCTTCTTTTTTCCACACTGGATGTGAGAGTCAAACGTGCTTCAACCAATTCAGTTCAGTCCTGGTGTTTTGCTTTAGTGTCATTATTCAGTACTGTCCCACTCCCAGGCAGAACAACTTGAGGCTGTGGTTTGCATCATTGCAGTTTGACTTGCGTAAGCAGAATTACAGTGGACTTGACATAGTTTTCGAATTACTGGGCACTAATGTGACTGCAGTGTTGCAGAAATTGTGTTTGGGTGATGCTTTAGCAGCATCACATGCCAGTATAGCTTTAAATATTTGTGCAGAACAGATGGGACCTGACTGTTAATGCTGCATTTAGTCAGATTCTGACATCTTTTGGGTGAGAGGACCTGACTTGCAATCTCTGTTCCAGTTCATCCCAAAGGTGTTGGATGGGGCTGAGGTCAGGACTGTTCCACACATAACTCATCAAACCATGTCTTCATGTAACTTTCTTGCACTGGGTCATGCTGGAATAGAAAAGGTTCTTCCCCAAACTGTGTCCACAAAGTTGGAATCATGGTGTTGTCCAAAATGTCTTGGTATGATGAAGCATTAAAATTGCCCATCACTGGAAGTAAGAGACCTAGCCCAAACCCTGGAAAACAGGTGTGTCCCAGTACTTTTGTCCATGTAGTATAGCTTTATCAGCAGCACACTGCATGAGCACATTATGGAAAATGTATATAGACAAAGACTTTTAGGGTATTGTTTGAAAGCATTGCTTGAATAAATTCCTTAAAGTAAACTTAATTTTAAAGTGTTGATTTTTGTTGATCTAATGCTAATTATTGTTAATAAATAATAGTTTAACCATTCGTTTCAGCCTCAACTCTGTTGTTTGAGACTAAATTTTGTTCAGGCTCAGGTCAAGTGCAGGCTCAAAACTTGAGGAAGGTGGGTCTGTTTGGGCTCAGACAGAAAGTCTCCAAACAAAATGTTATGCCCTATAAAAGCTCTACATGCCAGGCATGACAAATTAATTGGGTGTCATTGCAAGAATGGATCAACATGTCAATAATTTATGTGGCTGAATGCAAGTTCGAGTTTGTACAAGAAGGAGATACACTTCTTGTAGACAGATATGTTGAAGGAGCCTCATCATTACTGCACAAGTCATATATTATAATTTTGAATCAGTTTACACAGACTGCACAGTTTGAGTTAGCCATCGTCTAGACCTTCATCGATGTTTCTTTCGTTCACAGAACTGCTGGGTTTATACTGTTAGCTGATGGCCTGCTGCCAATCTAGTAGCCCCACTGATGTGTGTAAAAACTCCAGCAACCCAAAGCAACGCTGATGTGCCTGATACCATTGCACCAGCCCCCATGCACCGCTGTATCAGTATCACTACTGTGTTGATTGGTCGGATTAGCTGCATAGTGCTAAGTGGGAGGGAGCATGTTAGATACATGTTAAAACCAGACTTTTCAGGAAAGTACATCTCCAGGAAGACGTTTGGTGACCACTGCTGTAGTATATGTATAGTATGTATGTATATAAAGAAGGTTGTTGTCAAATGTTTCAGGAGAATGGAATTCGCTTCCTGTGTTTTGGGCGAAACATAGCATATTTTAGGAGAATGTGAAGATGGTTGATGTGTTTCAGAAGAAATATTGAAAATGTGTTTTAGGAGAATGTGAAGAAGGTTGGTGTGGTGTGTTTCAGCAAAAATGCAAAGAACATTGCAGTAGTGTGTTTTAGGAGAATGGAAACAAGATTGGTGTTGTGTGTTTTAGGAGAATGTAAAGACGTTTTCAGGACTGTGCTGTAGAAGAAGCAATGAGGAGGTGGCTGCAGATTGTTTGCTGTAGTGAATTTGAGGAGAAGGTGAGTACGGTTGATGTAGTGTTTCTTGGTGTGTCTTGCTATCTCTTTTTTGTCCATACCAGTGGATTTCTTTTTAAATTGTGACCCTAAGAGAAACGACCCAGGTTGAGACCCGCTGGTCTGAATAGCAGAACATCTTAGACTAGACTTTATGTATAATGAGCCTGGAGCCTTAAGAAAGCCAGACGTTGAGATCTAGCTCTGGAGGTTTGTAGTGTAAACTTTTCTCTTATTGCCAGAGGGTTCAAACTGCTATCTTGAGAGAGTTCCTATGAGGATCCTGCCATGTGGGGCTTGCATTCATAAATCATCTCAGAATTGTTGGGCTATTCCTGGATCAGTGTAGCTTTTTAGCTCCCATGGATGAAGATGAGTTGCAGCCCGCAGGAGTCTGACAGCAGATCTGCATTACACTGTGATGTTTGCGAGTACACCCCTGTATTGCTTATGAGACGATAAGGATCAGGTGCATGTGGCAGGCCGAGGCTGTTCGGCAGCAGAAGGAAATTGTTCAGGGCTAATCTTACTGCCACTGAAATGACCGGGAACATCACTGTGTCATACAAATGACACCAGTGATAAAGCAATCATATCTTTCTGTGTTGGTACACCCACAACCCACACACACACACACTCATACACCTGATGTCTGAATCAATATTTTCTGTCATGTTGACTCTAACACCATAATTAGTGTATTAATCATTAGAACATGAAGTTAATTAGACAGTTACACAGTCAATTTGAATCCATTATACTGCTTTAACCTCTGGATGTGTGTGTGTGAGGGAGTGGATTTCTGTCGTTCACTGCAAGCTCTATGATTACAAAAACTATTCATGCAAGTGTCAACTTTTTCCATGCATGCTTATTTGCACACGTGTGTGTTTCTGTGTGTGTGTGTGTGTGTGTGTGTGTGTGTGTAGCATAGACTCTTCTGATTTGGTCTGTCAGTGGAACGGTATGCCAGGACTACTCATTTCCAAAAAATCTGACAGTGAAAGAAGGCACCAAAGGCCACAGCTGCAAACATCTGTCCTGTCAATCATTTGCCCTGTCTTCTGATAGGCCCAAATGCCGGTCACTCTGGTGAATGCTGGTGATGAAAGCAGCCAATCGGAGAAGTGGAGGCCGGGCCGAAAGGCTGAGAATGAAGAGCTTATGATTCATAGGCAAAGTCTGACAACAGTCTGAGTGTGTGTTATCCTTTATAACTCACACTCAAACTCCTACACACCTCACAGACACACATGCTGCCTCGGTTTTGATCCGAAAACCAAACATTTATTCAGGAGTTGAGCATTCCAGTTGTTGGTATGAGAATTTTTGCTCATCTCTGTGCCGGGAAATTTGTTTGCCTTGCTGTGTTGTTATTTTTCTCTTTTTTTCTGCAGGTTTGTTTTTGATGTGATTGCTTTTTATTCAAGCTGTGTGTCTTTGGCAGAGCAAGATCTGTAGTAGGTGTGTGTTTGTGGGTTTTTCGATGTTGTGGAGATATTTGTCTATTAATACTACTTTTATAAGAATCAGTGACATGCTAACTCTGATCTGTAGGTTGCTGCGTTTATATGAATTGTTGGAATGGGCTGATCTGACTCTTTTTAAATGCATTTTTTCTCTTTTAGCGATCAGATGGACATTTGCACTTACCACTCCAGCGCAGCGCAACTTATGTAGCGAACAAAACTTGCAGATGCAGTTCAGCATTGCTGACTCGTTTGTCAAAATCATAAGAAACAGAAGAGAGAAAAAGCGATAAAAAACAAAAACTTTTGATGCTTGTTCCTAATATGGATGAAGCACAGAGATGTTCCATCTGTAATCCTGTTCTTCACTAAAGCTTCCAGAACATTATTGTATTGGTGAAACATTTAATGTAATATTGAGATTTGCCATAGTTTGTTGGTATTCAATCCAAACACTATTTACATTTACACTGAGGCTTTGGGCTAATGCACTTATTCATAGCAACTTACTGTTAAATGTTTGCCGTTAATTACATTTTTCAATTTCTGAAATTGTCTTGAAGTGATGTTTTAGATTTTAAATAATGTTTCTAGACTTACTGAATGACTAAATGTTGTGTTGTCATTCAGTAAGGCTAGAAACATTATTTAAAATAAAAAAAAAGGACAATTTCAAAAACTTCTCTTTTCTTCTCACCTTCTCTCCTGTGCTCTCCTCTTCTCTCTTGTTCTATCTTCTCTTCTCTTCTCTTTTTGTCTTCTCCCCTATCCACTCCTTTTTTCTCCTTACATCAGTGATTTTTATCCTGTGGGCTGTGGTGGTACTACTAAGGAGCTACTGACTGTAATCCCTTTTAATCACAACATTTTGATATAATACATAGACATTTAGTCCAATGATTTGAAAAACAATAGTCATTGCCTTTTCTCACCCATCACATAATTCTACCAAAACTGTGAGGGCGAAGGTAAGCACATGCCTCCTCCAAGTCACATCAAGCACTGCATCTATTTGAAATTTTGCTAATGCAAGGTCACTGAACAGCTCAGCACGATTGGAGGAGAACACTAACTGCCAATTCTAACAAACACTTGCGCTGGCTAGCATCCCACAGAGTGATGGTGGACAGGGAAAATCGTCCCACCCAGACAATGCGAGACCAACGTGGCATTATCGGGGATCAGTTGCTCCACTCAGGAGCACATTATTCTCTTTTTAATCAATTGAAATTCATTAGTCATGGGTAAATGATCAAATATGTTGTTGGTGCTATGTAATTCTCATGTGCTGCCAAACTTTCCATGGTCTGTTGTGCAGGCTGTGGGTTGCAGATAATAAACCCCTGCTCTATGCTATTACCATTTCTAATCTCAAAGACAATAGAGAATATGTATCTGTGAGCATTATGTGTGTCTGAGTTTGTATGCTGTAAAGGTTGATTTGGTGTATGTGTGTGTTTGGAGGGATGGGAGGTGGTCTTTGTATGTTTTAGCCTCATTAGTTCCCCTTCACTACCTAACAGTAATACAGACTCGAGGGAACTCCAGAATACGCAGGCACACACACATCTCAATTTTTCCCAAGACGATCCTCCACCTTCGAATCAGGCATCAGGGAGGATCCCACACATCTGTTACTTGCTACAGTGCAACTAATTACAGATTCATGGTGTAGCGTCTCTCTGTTTGAGGCCTAATTGGTGAGAAGAAGACTCAACTACAAAGTTTGCTGCTGCTCCCTAGTGCATTTTGCCATCTGAACAAGAAGTGGCCATGTGTAAATGCTCACCGTCCATTTTATCACAAGCCCCCTACCCTCTCCTTCCACTCAGTGACCACTGTATGATCTAAACCTACAGGTCTACTCTGTAAGTGTACAATTACAGACTGTAGCCATCACCATTTATCATTCATTATTTACCCCATCCATCATTGTTCAGCCTCTGACCGCAGAGTCACTGTTGATGAGATATTTACTTAAGTAGGGTACAGCTGTGACACTGACAGAGTAGTGGCTTTGTAGTGTGTGGTAGTTATGTGGTGTTGCCAGGGTTTTTACATACTCTTTATGGACAAAAGTATTGGGATGCCTGGGCGTTACATCAACAGGGACTTTGCGTTCAAATACATGGACTTTAATATGGAGTTGGTAGTCCCTTTGCAGCTATAACAGCTTCCACTCTTCTTGGAAGGGTTTCCAGAAGATTTTGGAGTTTCTGTGGGAATTTGTGTCCATTCATTCTGTAGAGCATTTATGGTTTTACGCACTGATGTTGTAAGAGAGGGCCTGGCGCACAATCTCCAGTTCATCCCAAAGGTTCTGGTTGAGGTCAGGGTTCTGTGCGGGCCAGTCAATTTCTTCCACACTGAACTCGTCCCACAATGTCTTTATGCAGTTTCTAACTGTTCACCAGCATGGTGAGACTTCAAGGCATGAATTTGTAAAAGCTCCATGTCCTGCTCTCCCCCCCACTTACAACTTTTCTTACAATCAGAATGAATTTTAACAGACTATTTTCACCCTCTCTTCATCTTTTAGAATTAAGTCATCTCTCTCTTTATCTCTCTCTTCCTCTCCCACACCAGGCGAGGACTCCGCGGGCCGGAGGTGGTGGTCAGCAGTCTCTCGGTGAGCAGGTGGGAGGGCGGGCGTTCTATGCCTCAGCGGAGAGTTTAGACAGCATGGCTGATGCTGACCTGCCTCTGGGTTTCAGCCGCACCAACCGCCTCAGACAGAGCCTCCCCCTCGCCCGCTCGCCTAGTCAGAGCAAACTCAGAGCACCTGGTATTGCCTCCCACACACACACACACACACACACACACACACATATTTCATATCATATTATCTTGTAGATAATGCCCGACTGCAAAAAATGTTTAGAAACATAACTAAAGGTTGTAACATGACCTCTAAAATCTTGACCTCTAAAATCCCCAGACCTGATTGAGCATGTGTGGGACGTGTTGGACACAGCAGGCTGATCTTACTTTTCTCTCTGCCTTCCTACTTTTCTCTCTTACCCTCTCTGTCTGCAGGGGTCCTGTTCCTGCAGTTCGGAGATGAAACAAGGCGCGTTCACATCACACACGAGCTGACCAGCATGGAGACGCTGCATGCGCTCATCGTGCACATGTTCCCGCAGAAGCTGACAATGGGTGCTTTGCGCTCACCCAGCACGGCCATCCTCATCAAGGACGAGGCGCGGAATGTCTTCTATGAGCTAGAAGACCCGCGAGATGTTCATGATCGCTGCGTTATAAAGATCTACTGCCGTGAGCCTCCGCTCCGGGACACACCCTATAACACCCCCCATCACGGACACCACGGCCACATCACCAACGGAGATCTTCGGGTCAGTGTGTGTGCATGTTTTTGACTGTTACAACAATAAAGTTTCATCCAATATGGATTTGTGGTAGTAATAATGTCATAGGTAGGCCTGGTCTTACATTAGAATGCTTCATTTTTATGATGCACGTTGTTACAAAAATTAATTCTGGATCCACACACCTACTTCTAAGGGTGTTTGTGAAAAAACCTCATATGTAATGTGACCACCCGCAGGGTTAAGCTACACAGTCAGGTTTGGTTTATTGTTCATCAGTTCTAAACTTAAGAATAAAACTCCTAACACGTCTTGGCTGATTGACTACATCTGGGGTAAGTGGAAAACTCTGTAGATTTAAGTTTTTGGCCAGCTATCCTATTAAACTGAGCAGTCCTGTGAAAAGACATCATTGATGAATGGGGTATGGGAAGCTTATAAATTGTGCAGCAACAGATGGGCTACAGTTTGTTGTTGTATAGTGGATCTAAAAGGCAAGTGTTGCTCAGGAAGTAGCCAGTGAGTGGAAGGACAAGGTAGTTCTTTCTAATAAAGTAAATGTAGCCATGGAAGTAAAACACTGAAACACACTCTGAAGATGGCATGTTAGAGCCATATCCTATAAAGGGGGCATAACCTTGTTCTCTCTTTTAACATTATGAATGAATGTCATGAATTCGGAGTGTTACTAATTAGCTGATGAGTGGATTCAGGGGTTAAATAATGTAGGGTGCTAAACCTGCTTAACGGATACAGTGAGTGCGAAGGAGTAACAGAATGAGAGCTACTCTTGCTCTGTGTGTGTGTCAAGGTGCCTACAGTAGTGAAATATCTTGGCACGCTTCTTCTACTATGTGACAGTTCAGCTTTGTCATGCTGTGTGTAGTGTTAGTCACTGAAAGAATTTTGAATCGCCACACATTTCTCTTGCCCTCTTTTTCCTCTCCTTTTCACCTGCATGTGAACTGCCACCCTCTCTGAACCCCCTTCCTCACTCACACACGAACCGCAGAGGGAGCTGGTGTATGCCTCGAGGGAGTCGTCTCCTACTCGCCGTTTGAACACCCTACCTTCCTCCTCCTCCCCTTCGGGCTCACCGTCTCGCTCACACTCCCGCCTCTCCTATGCTGGGGGCCGGCCGTCGTCATATGCTGGAGGCCCTCCACCCTCCCCTCAGCCGCACCCCTACCAGCACCAGCACCCGCACCACGTCCAAGGGCAGGCCGCTCACGGGCAGCCTGTGTTCTGCCCCTCGCCCAGTGCCATCTTAGAGAGAAGGGATGTGAAGCCAGACGAGGAGTTGACGTCGTCATCCAAGAGTGTGGTGCTGCTGAAGAACGAGGCCATATATGCTGACCCGTATGCGCTGGTCCACTCGCCTCAGGCCCTGGCCTACCGCCGCGGCTCTGCACGCTCACTGGGGCCCTACCCGGCTGCTGCCCTGCACTGCGAGCTGGAAAGTGCTCTCTACAGACCAGGGGGTCCTCTCTATGCCGACCCTTACGCAGCGGCAGGCTTCCGCACACTCCCCCCAGCCTCGCCACAGAAGCTACTGGATGCAAGGGATCCATACGGTCAGCAGCCCGGCCGAGGGTCACCGGGCAGGCAGGTGTTCAGGAAAGATGGGACAGTGTTTGTAGAGAGCCCCAAAGCCCGGGGTGGGGGGCCACCTCTGGACCAAATGTGTGTAATAGGAGGACCTGGAAGTGAAGGAATGGCGTTGCCAGGATATGCCACACCACTGCCGGGCAATGAAACAGAGACCAGGTGAAGATTGCTGTTTGCTGTTTGTATGCAGTGGAATCATTATTATTATTATTATTATTATTATTATTATTATTATTATTGTTTTTCAGGGATCGAATGGAGGCGATGGAGAAGC
>JBBPCX010081374.1:0-28102 GCA_037974365.1 Hydrocynus forskahlii
CATTGTTGTAAGTGGAGAGACTCTGCCCCCTGCTTTGCACATTTCTTAAACGAATTTAAACTACTTTACTCCTCACTGAGATTGCTCAAAATTGTCGTGCCAAAAAGTTATCATCTGACATGTCTAAGTTTCTTATGTTTTTTCAGTTCTTATTTTATTTATTCATTTTGTTGCCTTACTTGTAACATGGATCCCCTGTAAGTTTGATACTATTATTGTACTTTGTTTGATAATATGCTGTTACCTCTATGGGAATTTGTATTCTATGTATAATAATCATTTAAAAATAATAATTAATAAAAATAAAAAATAAAAAATGGAGCAGTGGACGGGCCAGGACGCTGGGCTGCTGCATGATAATTGGAGGAGATGTCTTTTTGATTGACAACACCCGAAAGTCTGGAGCGATTTATGGATCTGCGAGAGAAGTCGTGAGACAACCTGCTGCACATACTGTGATTTTTGCTGGTGATATAAGCCATTTCCATTTGTACATATAATTCTTTAAATAAAAACATAATTACAGCGTTCTTGAGTTTGCTCCTTGTTTCATATTTTTAAAGGAGCTCTTGGAAGGTAAACCAGCCAGCTAGCAAGCTGTGCATAATATTTTTGACATTATTGTCAAAAATACTCAAGACTGATTTGGTGCAAAAATCAGGGAAAAATAACAGGTCTTTTCAGCTCTCCTAGTATGAGGAGGTGAACTGGCTGACTGGAAGTGTTGAGTCTGAGCAGGGTCGCTGAACATGCAATCAGTGAAGGTCTTTACATGCAGTTGGGAAAACATAATGAAACAATAAAAAAACAGGGTCTTTCTGAACCGTCTAATTTATGTGACATCCTTGCTGGCATTCAGGGGTCATGATGGGAGCAGTGAATCAGCAAATACTGGGAATTACAGGGACTTTACAGAAACATCTCGGCCACACAATTTCAGTCATCAGCTGTGTTTTCTGGTATGTCCCACTCTATCCAAAATGACTTGATTTCTGCTGTTACAGCCACTGTTTCTGATTATATCAACTGTAAATTCAGACTGCTCCCTTTATAGCATGGCAGGTGGATGAAATACGACAGGGTCACAAACCATTTTCTGAAAAAGGAACAGAGGGCAGAATTTATGTACAAGTAATGTAACGAATTTCATGATGTAGGCCTAAAACGAGCTTCCCCTGTTTGAAAGACTAGCAGCCGCCACTGCTGTACACATAACACAAATCCCTTAAATACCCAAAGACAAATCCAACCACCAATAACACAACACAAGCACTCGCTACAAACTAAACACAGCTGTGACTAATAATAAACAAAATACTAATAATAAAAGTCCCCCCCCCCTTCTAGGGTGCCACACCGGGGCACCAACAAACCACCCAAACAACCCCATGGGCGGAGGAGGGGCAGGTGGTGGCAAACGGAAGCATCCTGTGAGCCCCACCTGGCCGCATCTCACTGGACGACGGCCCGGGTGGGGCTCATGGAACGTTCCCCTTTGAGAGTCCCAGTCCTTGTCCTTGGAGCCCCCTATCAGGAGCCCCTTGTTGTTCTCAGGAGCGGAGCCCCCTACCTGAAACCCCTCACTGTTCTCTGGGGAGGAGCCCCCTACCGGGAGCCCCTCACAGTCCTCAGGGGCGGAACCCCCTACCAGGAGCCCTTTACTGTTCTCGGGGGCAGAGCCTCCTACCGGGAGCCCCTCACTGTCCTTGGGGGCGGAACCCCCTACCAGGAGCCCCTTACTGTCCTTGGGGATGGAGCCCCCTCCCAGGAGCCCCTCACTGTCCTCCAGGGAGACCCGCCGTGTCTTTCTGGGTCGAACTCCCGCCAGGATTGAACTCCCTCCAAGGGGTCCCCTCCGTGACCTCTAAGGCCAAGCCCCCTTCCCTGGAGCCCTGCAAGACCCCAGTACACCCCCTAAAAAATTCAGGGGATTCCACACACCCTTTGGTACAAAATCCCAGAGCTCTTGGGGGGTCCAGGTCCCCTCTGGGGTGTAAAAAGGAGAGGAGCTGGGTCTGGGGTTTTCCTCCTAAGCCCTCCCTGGGCCTCTGAGCCCCTGTTAAGCCCTCCCTGGGCCTCTGAGCCCCTGTTAAGCCCTCCCTGGACCTCTGAGCCTCTGCTAAGCCCCCCCTGTGCCTCTGAGCCACTGCTAAGCCCCCCCTGTGCCTCTGAGCCACTGCTAAGCCCACCTTGGGGCCAACAGGATGACGGAAAGAGCACCCCCTGTCCAGCGCCTTTGCCGGGGTGCTCAAGGCGGGCTTCTGTGCCTGCTTCCTCCTCATGGGTCAAGAGTCCTGGCAGGAAGCCAGCGGGAGGACCGGAAAAGCACCCTCTCCAGCGCCTTCACCATGGTGCTCAAGGCGGGCTTCCTTGCCCCCTTCCTCCTTGCTGGCTAAGGGGCTGGCCAGTTGGGTTTGCCATGGGTAGCCATGTCCCATGCAATTAGCCTCTGTGAGACCGTGGAGAGTTCAGCCAGAATGACACACCATGCCTCGTCTGCTGCACCTTTTGTAGATTGGTGGGTCAATCTGCCATGTCTCCTGTCCTCCCCCAGGCACAAGAAGCAGGCGCACTCACAAAAGTCAAATTCCACGTGATCCATTCTTTATTTTCAAATAAACACAAAACAAAACTAAGGCTTTCTTAAACTACAAGGAAACAGGATTAAACAAGAATACTGTGATGGTTGACCCACCCCCGCACACATAACACAAATCCTTTAAATACTTAAAGACAAACCCAACCACCAATAACACAACACAAGCACTCACTACAAACTAAAAACAGCTGTGACTAATAATAAACAAAACTCCATAATAAAAGTCTCTAAAAGCAAACCAAAACAAGGACGGCCTCTAGCAGCCGCTAACAGGACATGACATCTTGTAATGTTTTAGGATTCTGACCATTCCTCAATGCCGAACCTCTCTAGATCTTGGAGAGAATCAGAATCAGAGCCAGAATCAGAAAAATGTATTGATCCCAGAGGAAATCTTGGTGAATTTTTTTTTTTTAAAGTAGAATGGTATAAATATCAGCATCAATATTATTATTAGTACAAGTAATGGCCAAATTCTTTACAATCATATTGGAATGATATGAAATGTGGTATTGGCGAATTACTAGTTGTACCAGCTTTGGATGATGAATGGATTGTTGCAACACTAGGCTACAGCCTGATGTCAAGACACTGTGGGACACTGTGGGCTTGGAAACTGTGTAAGATGTATATGTTTTTTTATATTTTTCAGTGAACTATAATTTTAAGGGGACAATGAAAGGATCAAGATGTGTCCTTTGACTGAGCTGTAACTCTGGCATCACAGTATCAACCATAAACAAGCACCAACAGCTATTAGAATGCTGGTGGAAAATGATGAGCTATGGAGGTTGCCGAGGGATGAGGCCTGAGTGAATGTGTACATGCATCATGGACTGTCCCCATAAACCTTTTCTTTCATTACTGCTGTATGTTTAAGCCTGTGTGCATAGAGAGAGAACAAACTCTGAGTATCTGCTCTTATGTGTCCTCAAGGCTGATGGAGAAAGAAAGTGATGAAGCACAGAACATACTTCGTGAAAACTGTGCTAATCTTAATTAAACTATTGCCAGCATGGCAAGGCACCCACATGGCTTGGTCCTAGGACCACTTCTCTTTTCTCTATATACTGGTTCTCTTGGGGAGGTAATTGCCTCACACAGCTTTTCCAACCACTTTTATGCTGATGACACACAACTTATTCTCTCTTTTCCTTCCAGTGACAACCAGGCCTCTACCCGCATCTGAGACTGTCTGCCCGACATCTCCTCTGTCGGCCCACCACCTCAATTTGAACCCCAGCAAGACTGAGCTCTTCATCAAAGGGAGTCCTTCACCAAGCCACAACCTCATCGTTTATGTTGGGAACTCGGTTATCGTCCCTTCTAAGAAGGTAAGAAATCTCCGTGTTACTCTAGATGAAGATCTGTCTTTCTCGCCGCAAGTTGACCAGATCCCCAGAACATGCAGATACCTTCTCTACAACATCAGAAGAATCCGACCCTTTTTCTCACCATGAAAGCTACACAGATTCTTGTCCAGTCTCTGGTCATCTCCAAACTGGACTACTGCAACTCTCTACTGGCTGGACTTCCACAGAAGGTAACTAAACCACTTCAGCTGATTCAGAATGCAGCAGCAAGGTTAGTCTTCAACGTTCCTAAATTCACTCACACCACACCCTTATTAAGGAACCTTCACTGGCTCCCTGTAGCTGCTCGCATTAAGTTCAAGTCCTTAACACTTGCTTTCAAAGCCAAGAATGGATTTGCACTCCCATACATAACAGCATTGATCAAACAATGTATCTCTTCTCGTCCTCTCAGGGCTTCAAGCACGGCTAGTCTTGAGCCTCCACTGCTCAAAAGAAGAGGGAGTCTCACCCCCCCAGTGGTGGAACAAACTCGGCCCCCCAGTGGTGGAATGAACTCCTTCTTTCTATCAGCTCTGCGGAGTCCCTCACTGTTTAGGTGTTGTTTAGATGTACCGAGCGTGCGTCTTGGTTGAATGGTGGATTCTGACGTAAGTTTAGCTTTACAGGTCTAAAATACAGATGTGGTCTACTTGAGCACTGATGTACGTTGCTCTGGATAAGAGCGTCAGCTAAATGCCATAAATGTAAATGTAAATGTAGATACCATGCTGTACAACAGGTGGTGACACCTCCAGAAATGCTAAGCAATCATCACATCACATTTGATGGAGTCTGCTCTGAGGAGCAGGGTCTATTCTAAGGACTATAAAAGCTGGTCAACCCCCATATTCTTCCTCTCTCTGGTTTGCCAAGACAGACCTCCGAATGGATGCCACTTTGACAAAGGACTTTAAATTTCATCAACCTAGCCAAAGTATAGCTTAGTCGTCTGATGAATGTTGGAACAAGCCAATAATTAAGTCAAGTTTGCAACAGGCATTTCTGAGGCCTTTGAGAAAGTGAGACATTCATGTCCCTCATTTTTTCAAATGCAGAAACCATGGCGGAACCAGACGATTCCCAGCATAACTGGAGAAACCAAAATCTGTACTCCAAAATTCCCTTCCACAGAAACCTTTTTAGGATAACGGACGGAAAAATGTCTAATCATGTGAGATTGACCTGTACTATCTGGGCAAAAAATGGCGTAGCATAATTTCAGAAACAAATGCTGAAAAACTTCTGTGAATGTGTTTGTATTCATCTTTTAAATTGTGTTTGAAGAATCTAAACTCAGGTTTAAAAGATAAGATGAGATAAGATAAAAAAGTCCCACAAGTGGGAAATCTGCATTATTACAGCAGAAAGTGGTCAGTTCAAAAACAATAGAATAAAATTATTCAGTTATTCAAGTTCTGTAAACACAGCATCATTTCTTATATATGTATGTTCTATGTTCTCTTATATTCCAAGAGCACCTGCATATAGTGAAAACCGCATTGTTGTGATCTGGTTAAAAAAATGTCTCAAAATGCCTATTTTTATAGTGCCCCCAAATATGCTCCCAAAACACTTTAATTTCATTTTAAACTCATTAGCCTTAAAGAAAGGTAAACCCGTATCTGTACTGTACAGTTTACGCTGAACTCCTGCAGAGCTAGAATGTAAATACCGATGTTACCCCTGTGTAGACTCCACTGCAATGAATGCACGGGTGTCACTTGTGCGTGACATGGATAGATAGATCTTTAGAGGTGCACAGAGCCAGTTTATACAATCAGGTTCTGACACTGAAAAATACTACCGTGACGCAGGGAGTTCTGGCGATTCATGTTGCCTTGTCGAAAAATGATACCGTAGTGCAAATCAACAGCAGAGTCTATCAATTCATGCTACCCTGTGGAAGAAAGCTCCCTTGAAGTTTATACTGCCAGTGTCCCAAGGCTGCACAGATTTATGGGCGTGGCACTGAATCCCAAGACTGTGGAGCTGCACATGCGCAGAAGGGCATAGTAGTACATCTCAATGGATAGCATTCCACACAATATTTCACACCAAACTTTGCACATGTTGGACCCGAAATATTGGACAGAAGAGAAATATTGCACACAAGAGAAGCTTCCACTCATCGGTCCATGGTGTTTAGATGTGTGTGTTTGTTTGTGTGTGGTCAACTGCAAGGTGATGGTTGTAAAGTCTGACAGGAATCTCTCCCTCCCACACCATGGGTGCAGAGGCCTTTCACTGAAGGAGCTGCTCAGTGCTGTCAAAGTCTCCTGCATGGGGTGGGATATGTTCTCCAACAGGGATGACAGCTTAGCCACCATTCTCCTGTCACTCACTGCCTCCACTGGGTCCAGAGAGCATCCTAGGAGAGAGCTGGCCCTCCCAAACAGTCTCTTTCTGTCCCCAGCCAAGATGCTGCTGCCTCAGCAGACCACACTGTAAAAGATGGCTGATGCCACTGCAGAGTAATAAAAGGTCTTCAGGAGTAGCTCCTTCACTCCAAAAGCCTCTGCAGCAGGTACAGCCTGCTCTGCCCTTTTTTGTAGAGAGCAATTCTATTATGAGTCCAGTCCAGTTTATTGTTCAGATGAATACCAAGGCTCTCCACAGCCTCAATTTCCATGCCCTGGATGTTCAGTGTTTGCAGTGGAGGATGTTTGTGCCTGCGGAAGTCTACCACTAGCTCCTTGGTTTTTCCAGTGTTGATCTGGAGGTAGTTCTGTGTAGGGTCAGTTCTCTGTACTCCCTGCCATTCCAATCAGTGATGAGGCCGACTATTGTAGAGTCATTGGAGAACTTCGGCAGGAAGCAGTTGGTGGAGTTGTCCAACACACAGCCCTGGGTTCTCACATACTGTGGTCGGTTGGTGAGGTAGTCCAGTATCCATGTGGCAAGGTGATGGTTCATTCCTGTGTGCTCCAGCTTGTCCCTCAGGATTGTGGGTAGGATGATATTGAAGGCACTGGAGAAATAAAAGAACATGATTCTCACAGTGCTCCCAGCGGTCTCCAGGTGAGAGAGGGAACAATGTAGGAGGCAGATGATATGTTCAGCAATAGATTTATCTTTGCATGTGACTGTCCTTTCACTAATCTTAGGAATTCTCAGCACTCCTGGGAATTCCTACGCTCTGCCATTATTTTTATAAGACTAAACTCAATCAGTACAGACTAGATCAAGTTTGACAGTTCACTACAGTGTTGCATTAAGAAATCAATATCATTTTTCCTTTGTCTCCAGAGACATTCTCCTCGTGCCATTTCTCCCTCCTTGTCTACACGAATAAATTTCATTTATTTTCACCACGTTGTCTTGATTTCACTCTAACACTGGTTGATGGCAAAATCTATAACAAAAGAATTCACATTCGTTAAACATTACTATCTTTAGTTATAAATTAAAAATCGTAATATTTATGATTTTATTATTCTAATGAGACTGAGTTTTCAGCTAGCAATTTCATTAGGTAAACCTATAATATATCTACTTTGTATCAAATGTTATACATCAGACAAAGCACCCTCACCTACAAAAGTCCTGGTTCAGTCATTTCAAGTCAAGTCAAATAAAGTCAAGTAGGTTTTTTATTGTCATTTCTACCATGTTTACACAGTACATAGTAAAAAGGAAACAACGTTCCTCCAGGGCCATAACGCAACACAAGAACAGAACAGCACACAAGACCACAAGTGCAAACAGGACAAAGAGCTAGAAAAAGGACACAAGGGCAACAATACAACAACGTTCAGTGTCACAACTTTGTAATGATTTGCTTTATTGTTGGGAGATTGTAAGTTTGACTCATGGTGATATCACAACCCCAAAAAAATATATGCATTGGTACTCCTTGTCATTATTGGTAATATACTCCATGATTATCTGCCCCCCAATATGTTGGTTGGGATCTATTCTGAACTAAGTTGTGTTATATCTTTCCAGAACTGAGACAAGGGATGCGTCTGTGGCTTCATATTACCAGAGATAAGGAGGATGTAGCCAGTGCTGCAGTCACAGTTCAGTTAATATAATTTGTACACTCTGCTGAGTACATGGCAGACAGTGTGTTAATTTCGTCAGTCTTATTAGGACCCGAAAGCTGAGTTTTCTCTCTAATTGAGGGACAGCGGAGCTGCTTCCATGAGTCTCCTGAGCTCATTAGTCTGTGCTCACAATTAAGACCCTTCGCTGTTGTGTGGAAGGACCCAGGCACTGGGACAAGGGAATTTCATTCAACTCGTAAAATATACACAATCTACCAAAGGGAATTCCCCATGTGAGGAGACTCCATCATTCCAAACACCAAAGAGGGAAATGCTGGGAGTTCACACAAAACCCACAGCTAATTGATCCCTTTATTGTGGTAAATGATGTCATTCTGAGTATATTGTAGAAATGTACAGTACGATCAGTACACTGACGATATATATTAGGGGTGTAACAATGTACTTTTACATGTATGCATTTGGCAATCATCCTTATCCAGAGAGACACAGTTAGAGGTAGGTTGTCAAGACAGAGGGTCTTGCACATCACGTGACCTGTGTGTGTGGCATAAGTAAAGGTATGTAAAAGTAACGTATTTAGAAGTACTATCATTCTCGCTTAAAGTATCTCTAACAGCAACAAGTGTTCTCCTAAAAGGTCGTTGGAGAGGGGAATAAAGATAAAACTGACCACCCCTCAAATATAAGCACTAGGTCGACCAGGGTCCTACTTGCTTTATGGAACTCTCCTCTTAATCTACTTTGCAGAGATGTTTTGTGTAAAATCTAATGGAGCACAATGGATTCTATGGTGTCATCTATCCTGATGTCATGTCCGGTCAGCAGCCACTAGAGGCCACTCTTTTCTGTTCTTTGGTTTTGTTTGGGTTTCAGTCTTTGATTTTGAGGGATGAGCACACCGGTCTTGTATTTGTTATATTATGTGTTTCAGCTGGCTGGTGTGCTCAGAGAAGAGAGATTTGTGTTCTTATTGGTTTGTGGGGTTTCAGTGGGGGTATTTAACTGAACTGCATAGTGTTTATTTTGATCTCGTAGTCTCCTTTTGCTTCAAGCTTTGCTTCGGCCCTCATGCCTTTTGTTTTGATTCTAAATAAAAATTTATGAGCATGGAAGTCTGCCTACGCACCTGCCCTCATTTGGGAAAAACGGGAGTTCATGACAGATGGACCAACCAAAAAGGCACAGCAGACAAGGCGAGAGTGGTGAGGAGGAGGAGTGGCTCCTGGCCGAGCTCTCTGCGCTCTCCCAGGAGATAATAGAGTAAGATATGGCTGCCCACACTCAAGCTAACTGGCTAACCCCTCAGCCAGCGAGGAGGAAGCGGGCAAGGAAGCCCGCCTTGAGCACACCGGCTCAGGAGCCAGCCACGACGGATAGAGTCCCTGTGCTCTTCCAGTCCTCCCACTGGCGCTGAGGACACTCTAGCAGCAAACTGAGGAACAACAGGGCCAGTTAGACGGGCTCGCGGGGCTGTTGGTAGATCTGGTTGCAGCCATCAACCAACAGCTGCTCCGCGAGGCCTCGCAGCCCGTCTCACCGATTAACGAGGCCACACAGCCCGTTTGGCCTCTCCACGAGGCCACGCAGCCCTTCTCGCCAGCCTATGAGGCACCACTCCCGAGCGACGAGCCTGTGCTCCTGAACGGCGACACGTCACTCCTGAGTGACAAAGCCACCGTCACTGCCCAAAACCAAACAGCCGCGATTCAGAGCCAAGCAGCCACAGCCCAGAGCCAAGCAGCCGGGGTCCAAAGCGACGAGGCAATGCTCCCAAGCAACGAGGCCGCCAACATGGTTCAAGGCCGGGCAGCCAGGGCCTCATTCTCAGTAGCAGCACCCAGGCGTTTCCCAGAGGCAGCGTCCAGGTGATTCCCAGTGGCACTGCCCAGGCTAAACACAGGTAGCGTAGAGGCTGGGGCTAACGCAGGTAGCATAGTGGCGGAGGCGAACGCAGGTCCTTTGTCTTGTCTGATGTCTTGATCATGTGGTTTATGCTGAATTGGGCAGCACAGTCATGCGTCAGAACGGTGAACATCAGGGGACACTCCTGCAATGCAGAAGATAAGGTCCCGTGTGGGCAATCACCTCATCAGATATGGTTACCACAGACACTGACTGAATGAAAAATCACATGAGGAAACCCTTGGTGCACCATGCTACAGCTGGAGATCAATACATACTGAGGGCAACCACAGTGGGAATTAATTAATAGGATGAATTGGGCACTGGACTGCAGTTGGTATAATAAGGATATTGTCTCCAGAGAGTCTTTCTGACAGAACTGATTTTTGGCAATATATCCATGCCATTATGAGTTTTAATGTGACACAATAATACAGTAATAAGAATAAACTGCAATGGGTAATTTGCTGGAACATAAATGCAAACCAGAATGAAACTGACCATAACAAGTCATAAGTAATTAGTTACAGAGTGGTCTGGCTAAAAACAATCGTCCAATCTCTTTCTGCAGAAAGCCCCAAGCCATAGACCACCTCATCCCCCAAAAGCTTGATGGGATAGCTTCATCAAGCTAAGATAAACATAACACTTGCTGGACCAGAAAACACACCTCTAGGGACCATACTCCTCACCAAAGACACAAACAAGAACATTGCATTGCTAAAATGTGACCTATTCCAAAACATTCTTTCATTAGCAGCTGTCAAACACTAGTGACTTACAGAGCCCACTAAACAATTATTCAGTTTGCTTCCACCGCAGCAGGGCTACTTTGTGCAGGTACTTTCGGATTGTGAGCAATTCATAAATTAGACTCGGGGGAGCTCCTTACCTTCAGTTTCTGGTGAAGACAGTAAAAACTGCACAATAAATCATTTTTATTAGAATCAGAGCACTAATGAGTCCTCTTTGAGTGCACACAGGTCTTTGCATAACGTGGAAACATCTGATCAAGTCATATATGGCAAACCTACAGGCATAATCAGCCCCATCATTCAATACAGAATCCACCAGGATTTACAGGGACATTGTACTGCATGAAATAGGCATTGACAGCCTCCTGTAACTTCAACTATCACATTTGTTCCCTCACTCTGATGATTCACAGTGATGGATTTCATGTAACGGACTACCATACATATTTGCTTCTGACTGTATTGCCTTGTCAATACATCTTTACTCAATGATAAGAAAGTATTAATACAGATAAAGCTGACAGGGTCTTTGGGAGAAATAATCTAGAAAGACAACAAATTATGCAGTTAAGCAGGCAAAAAATAAGTGAAATGAAATGTGTTAATGTATCTAGCCTGTTTTGACTTATGACAAAAATGCAATCAAGACTACTGAGGGCTGCCTGAAAATTATCTCTCTCTATTTTTGTTTCATCCTGAATAAGACCAATATAAGGAGGGAGTTTTTTTCAGTTTGGATAATTTACCTTTTATCCTTCATGTAATTTTTCCAGAAGAGTATAATTGACCTTGCTCTCTCTGAGTGTGAAGGATGGCCTATCACTTTTGGTTGGTGTAAAAGAATTGGCAGTTCTCTTCCATGTGTACTGAGCAGCCAATACACATGGATGACAGTGACATTGCCTTAACAGCAGTTAGAACAATGTGGTGACTTGGGTAAAATCCAGTCAAGTGATATGCATTGCCAGTACTAATTACCAGTGAAAAAGGAGGTGAAGAACTGATATATGCGTTTTCTATACATGGGTGAGTGGGTGGGTGGATGGATGGACGAATGCATGGTGCAATGTCCAGTGTGTGGTGCAGCAGGTGAGAGGAATTGTCCAGTATGGACAGTATGTCCAGTTACTTTAGTGTTCTGCTTTGGACCATAGTTTCAAAAGAAACCAGGTGGACTCCTAAAACAGAAGCAGTTTTCTATATGAGCTTATTGATCTTGTTGGAGTCTTTGGTGGTGGCATTCTTGTCCCAACACACCACAGCATAGAGGCGACTCCAATCATTTTTGTACAGGGGATATGTATTCACAGTCCACCTCAGTCTGTTGTACAGGTGCACCTCCATATAGTTGTCTGTCTGTAACACTTCCACTGCTTCTACATTGATGCTGATAGAAGACAGGGCAGGTTAGACCTGCTGAAATCCACCACCATCTCTTTAGCCTTTCCAATGTTGAGCTGCAAATGGTTTAAATTACACCACTCAGCAGAGTCTAGTTTCCTCTATTTCCCTTCCTGACCTTCCCTGATACAACCAACTATGGCTGTGTCATCTGAAAATTTATGTTGTTGACAGGTGGCAGAATTGCGTATAAAGTCAGCTGTACATGGGGTTAATAGGAAAGGAGACAACTCTGCTCTTTGTGGCGCCCCCATGCTGCTCAACTAAAATGTTCAATTCAATAGTGTATTTCCTACAAAAACATACATTAATGATTTAAATGAATAAAAATATGTTTGCAAGAAAGCAAGGTAAAATGTTCATTCAGCTTATTATAAAAAATGGTAAATATGGACTGTGACTTCCACACAGTTTTGCACTTTGAAAAAAGACACAGGCTGTATGTGCTATCATCCTATTCATTTCTAATTCAATACTCAGTATTACTATCTTGCCATGCTGTCAGTGCCGTAGTAGCCAGTATTGTGAATAAGACACCTGCAACAAAATTACATTTTAAATGCGCTTCTAAGGCAGTGATACATCCTAATGCTACAATCATACCAACAGTTCACTGCTGTTTCTTAATTTTTATGTTGAACTTTCTTCAAGTTTCCAAAATTCCAAAATTAGTTTTGTCCCTATTTAACCCTATTTAATAAGAACTCGATTACACTACATTCCCTTCAATTCAATGTGATGGGCCCAACATGCATCGGTCAACTCTGTCTTATGAATGGGGATACAGACCAGTGTAAACGCACTACAAGACTGCAGTGTAGGTGCATACAAACCAGCATTAAAAGTGTAGTTAATTTAGTGCGTTTTAGTTAGGACACTGTACAAGGTCTGTCATGCCTGTATACAGAGAAAGTATGCTCTGTCAAGGGTCTAAAAACTTTTTTTTTTCTCAAAACTTTTACTGCAACCGATTCTGGTGTACAAGTTCATCAACGGAAACATTCATGAGAGGGCAAAGTGAAAAAAAGGGTGAAAAGTAGAAAATCAGTATTTAACAATTAACAGAACTGAATAGTTAAAGTCCTTCCTCTGTAGTTTTGAGATGGACAGATTCACACCCCTCACCCATGCTACTCCAGAGACAATGACCCGCTTCACACCTCTCAAACCTCCACCCTCCCTCATCACCCTCCCCACACCAGAGTCAATAACTCCATCACAACTCTCACCCCCTACCCTTCCGCCTGGAACTCAGAATACACGAAGCAGATGTGAGCCGGCACTTCCAGAAACAGAAAATCAAGAAGGCCGGGACCAGACGGTTTATCTCCTTCCTGCCTCAAAACCTGTGCTGATCAGCTGGCTCCCATCTTCACCAGCATCTTCAACAGATCCGTGGAGCTGTTGCCTCATGCTTCAAACACTCGACCATTATCCCGGCCCACAAGAAATCCTTGAGTGACTACATTATAGAAAATTATAGAAAAACAAGGTACCCTCAGCATATTGTTTGCCTATTTCTCATCGTTATCAGTGTTATAAACTGATTGTATGAACTGAATAAGCTTCAAGGCAGCATTTTTCGACAAGGCAGCATGAATCGATACACTGCTTATACGTAAATATTTTAAATAAAATAAATTTTTCTCTGTTTATGCATATTATTTGTCTATTTCTCATCATTGTCAGTGTTTTCACTGACTATAAACTGTATAAACCAATAGGGAGCATTTTTCGGCAGGGTAGCATGAATCGCTGGACTCTGCTGTCAATTTGTGCTACGGTAGCATTTTTCGACAAGGCAGCATAAATCGTCAGAACACGGTCCGAGCCACGATCATAACAGTATATCAGGCACCTTCGGAGCAACAGCAAGTTTATAAATCAGTTTTCTTTATTTTCTGAACAGGTGCTATCTGTTTTCAGGGAGCAGCAGAAGCAGTCAGCATGTTTAGTAGCGAGCGTCCCTATTAAAGTGAGGTGAAGCGGTCGAGCACAAAAAAATGAACTTTGAAAATAAGAGTAATTAAAAAAAACTGAATTAATGTACGATAAACTAATTGTTGGCGTTAATTACATAATGCGTTAACACAATAATAATGCATAATAATATATATGTTTGTGAGTATATGTGAATGTGAAATGTGAAAGTGTGCATATACGTGCATATGTGTATAAAGTAAACCCTCGCTTAATCACGGTTCAGCAACTGCGACTTCAGTTTCTCTCTGATTTTTCTGAGATAAGTGAGGGTTTACTGTATATGTATGTGCGCACGTGTATGCACATACATATGTACATACATATATTTCTAAATAGTGTTATATTATATTATATGTACAAATAATAATTATATACATTTATTACTATGTATCTTTATATGTGTGTATATGAACTCATATTGCGTACTCATATTGTAGATTGTATATAATCGTGTATTATATTGTTCAGTACATTGTTCATTGTGTCTTTACATATTGTTGTTGGTTTATACTGCTGTACTTGAGAGACACCATTGGCCTGGAGTCAAAATCCTTGTATGTGTTTGCTCACATACTTGGGCATTAAATTCTGATTCTGATTCTGATTATCAATAATAAAGATGCCTCGCAGCTTCAATACAACATTTTTGAGTTTAGTTTCTTCATTATAGCTTCCATTCCATGTCCCTTTCAGCGGAGACGCCGTAATTGGCGCATCCTGGACCTGCGTCCGGATTCGAGTCCTGGTTGCATGCGAGGGGGCTTGCTTGTCTTTGCGGGGTGTTTGTGGAAGACGTCCCTCGTTGGCGGCCCAAAAGCCGGTGCGCCCGCTGTGGCACAGGAACCCTGTGAGTCTGCAGTGCTGAGGCCGAAGCTTCAATGGAGCTACAGACGGCTGAACCCATGGTGCGGTTGATTGCCTGAGCATCAGAACGAGCGTTGGCTGGGACCCCAGCCGCTACTGTCCGTAGCCCAAGCACTAGTGTGGGAACGGGCTTATGCATCAGTGGGAGGACCGAAAGAGCGCCAGGGACTTCCCTCGCGGCCAGCGCCTTCCCTCGCGGCCAGCGCCTTTGCCGGTGCGCTCAAGGCAGGCATTTTAGCCCGCTTCCTATCCACTGTATGCAGTAGCACTGTCACGGAGTTGGGGAAACCAACTGCGCCTCAGCTCAGCAACCTACTGCAACCACATACTCACAGGGAAACATCCGAAGCCTGGAAGTCTGTGCGGAACCTGCTCCACCTCTGAGGGTGCTGGTCAATCTGTCACGCCAGGTGCTCGGGGAGAGTGAGGCGAGGCACAAGTGCAGGATCCTTGATGGATTTTTAATACAAAAAGACACAGACTCTACATAGAATACAAAACAAAAGCCACAAGGGCCTAACCAAAACACACTAAACACGGGTAGCGTGGGGGTAATGTGTAATGTGAGGGTTGACCAGCAAATGAGACTAAAACTCAAAGCACTTAAATACTCAGAGACAACCCAGTCATATAACACAATCACTCAGCTGAAACACAAGACACCTGACAACGTGACTACAGGCACAAACATACACATACTTACAAAATAAAAGTCCTATAAATAGCTAAACTATTGCGGCCTCTGGTGGCCGTAACCTGTGGATGTCACAACAACAAAGAAAACAGATCAAAACAGAACCAGCTAAATTAATTCACAAATTGATATTTCACAAAAGCACAAAAACTAAAAAGAATCACTAAATTAATACATAATGCATAAAATTAATTAATATTGCAGGAATGGTGTTTTGGTGAACATATTGACCTAATTTGTTTTCCCTTTCCCTGGTCCATTTAGGTATTGATAATTCATTTAACTATATGTCCTACACTTGAGACTAGCAATCTGCAAAACATCAAAAACAAGATCATCACATTAACATATGCTAATGGAGTAAACAGAACCACTGAAAAATTTTGTCATGGGTGGTGGGATGCTGCTCTCCTCATGAGCTTAAAACGTAGATGCCAAACATATGGTGATAGCCACATGCTCAGCTTCCTCTGCACCATTTCACCCCCCAAAAGTACCATTCTAGGAGAACATGCTGCTCTTGGAAACATGCAGCTTATAGCATAATATAACCCTACTACTCACAGCACAGCACACATTTCGTACAAATAATCTTTAATAGAGTCACAGATTGTTTCTTCTGTTCTGTGACCCATCTGTTTTTTGGTATTTACTAAAATGACAGTGACCTGTGCTAAAGCTGTGTGTATACACTCATGTCAAGTGCAGAGGCACATATCCTCATTAAAGGATGCTCTCGATGCTTTTACAGGTGGACAAAGACAGTGTACGAGTGGGCAGAGAGAAGAGCCTTCCTTCATTATCCGTCTACAGGATGGAACTGTATCCATGACAGGCCTAGCAGCACTGTGCATGTCTTCTTTCACTGCAGTCAGAGATTCTCTGCACCCCCTGACTTCTTTCATCCAGCCCACAAAACTGCCACTTCACACAGCATCCCACAGTCAGTGCTGCCACAAATCTCCCTTCCTCCCTCTGCACTCCTTTAAACTAAGCACACTGCTGACTGCTGGCAGCATTTCTAAGACCACTGTTGACTTTGGATAAATATGGTGTGTAATTAATTCAATATATTCAGTTCAATTCAATTTTATTTATTTAGCGCTTTTTACAACCAAGTTGTCACAAAGCAGCTTTATATGTGCAGTAAAGCAGTAACAATAACTTGTTTATTGAATTACTTGATAACTGAATAATGATGGTAAAGATGTTAAGTCTAAGCATAACTTGTTATTGTTCAGTGAAATCAGTTTCTCAATTAAATGTCAAAATAACCAGTAAATGAATGAACTGATTATTACTTGACAGTGACGACAAAGAAAACAACATTACTGTGATACGAAAAAGTAAACAGCAACATAATGCACAATAGCTTCCATAGGTGTTTGCTAGTTATTAATGTGCTAGTTATTAATGCATAGTTGGTTAATGATTATGTTAGCCAATGCATTAATTTCCTATGTTAAATAAATCTGTAAAATAATTATTAATAACAGCAACGAGAGGTTACTCAACAGCCTGTATAGATGATGTAGAGATTTTTATTATTTTGTACAGATCTGATAAAGGCTCAGTCCAGACCCGATTAAATAACGTGGGGTCCTGGTGTGATTTACTCTTTTAGAAATGCTACTCTGTGAATTTATTTCCATCCACATCGGTCTTGTCTGTGTTTTTCTGTCTCCTCTGCTGAGAAAATTACAAGCCAAAGTACCTGCTGTTTCTCACTGAACACAGCAATGGTCTGATCATTTTAATCACGTCCGGATATTATCTCCATGATTTTCCAGGCAGATGTTGTTTAACACTAGGTAAAAAAGCGTATTCACTGCTACCACTCATGGCACTGAGTCTCCTTAAATGTGATAGATGTTTTGGAAGTAGTATTATTTCAGCAAAGCAGCAGATTACAAAAAACAGATGTTGGCAGAGTTCCAAAACCAAAAGGCAGTCCAATTAGCAAGCAATCCTGAATCGTCATACCAAAGAGTAGAGTCCAAATAGTCAGAGTCCGGAAAACTGAATCAGCAAACAGAACAAAATTGCTAGACAGCAATCAAAGTCATGAAATACAGGCAGGGTAATACAAACCAGGTAATTCAAATAACAAGATACAAAAGACACTCACTGTGCAGGGATAGTCCATGGTGATACTGTGAGGAGTTTATGTCCATTAATCAAGGTCATGTGATTTATATCTAGACATTATTATTCATTGAGGGGAAGAGGGGCAGAATCTGGAGTTAGGTTGTGACAAGATCTGACAATACCCAGTAATATTCCTACAGAATTTTTATTTCCATCTGGCTGCAAGACTGAGGAGACATAAATATTTTATTACAGACAACACACAGAGAAAGTAATCCAAACCTAACTGGATTTATTTTAAAGGATATGCTACATATGCATGCTTAATGTGTTTGGTGATGGTAAATATGAAAATATAAGAAACTAATTAATGGTCCTACAGTGTTTTAGTACAAAAAAATCACTGCACATAAATGATGTCCTAAAACAATGTCAAAGTTTCATTACCCTTTCATAACTGAGATTCAGCCACAAAGCAGTGAGCAACATCACCAAGATAAATGGGCTTTAAAATGCATTCTGATATATCCCAAGGTGATGGTCAGCATTTCAACCCATAAAACATAATGAAATCCCTCAGATGTTCTTTGTTGCGGGTGTTTCTGTGTATTTGCAGCAGTCGACCCCTTAATTTGCTGAATAATTCGATCTTGCAAATCAGCACAATCCACACACAGATAAGACTTTATTTGGTCTTTAGGACCAAATCAACACCTGACTTCTTTCATCCAGCCAGCATTTACACTGCTATGTATTGAGATGACAATTAAGGCCTTTGAAAAGCACAGGTGAATCTTTAATGGAACTGGTAAAAGAATGGTCTAAATTATTTCACACCACAATTATTTACCTTTGTTGGATTACATGAATATCTTGAAAACCAAGCTTACAGTAAACAAAATCCCTGTGGCTGGTTAGGGGACTCTTTACACACTGCAGCCTTCTGTGATAACAGCATTACATCAAGATAATAATAAACAAACAGCACACTGTGCTGCCTTTAGTGTATTCATCATTATATTTGTTTTTTTTATTTGTGCTCAGCTTGACATGCATACACTGATCAATTTTTAACACTGTGCAGTGTTTGTGTAGAGAAAACATAAGACAACAGTTTGGAACCCTTTCCAGATGGCTTTGTTCCATAATCTAGAAGTGTGGCTCCTGCACCTACAGGCTTTCGAGTAAAGCAACTGTCTCTGCTGTTTGGAGGGGAGAGAATAGATTGTTGCTGTAAAGTCTACTGAGCGCACAATAGTGCAAAGTGGACATAGCTCAGATAAACCCTATAATAGTCATGAATGAGTGAAACAATTAGGCTTACTCAGCCAAAGTGTTTGAAGTACTTACAGACCAAAAATGAGTCAAAGCAAAAGATAGATGTCAGGTCTGGGGTCAGTCATGGTGGGTGGCCATTAGAGGCCGTATCAGGTTTTGTTATTCCTGATAACACCAGGTTTAAGTAAGCAATTATTGGTGTCAGCTGCTGGTGTGATCAGGAGTAAGGGACTGCATGTTGGGATTGGGTGTTCACTTGTTGGGTGTTGGTATTTAAGTTAGTTCATCACCTTGGTTGTATGTTCTGGTGTGAGTATTCCAATAAAGAATCTTTAACCAAGGATGCCTGCTTTTACCACTGCTGTTTCGAGAAGGAGAGAGAAAGCAAACGTGACAGATGCTGTTCGACTCGTCGCTGAAGCCATGCTCACCAGCTCCGCCGAGGCCACGCAAGCCAGCGCTGGAGACACCCTGCTCCCAAGCACCGAGGCTGCTCTCGGGAGACCTGTGCCAGCGCCCCGAAAACAGCTGCAGCCTCCGACGCCTGCCCCCTGGCGTTATCCACCAGAGCCAGGTAGCATAGCTGGGGTTAATTTAGGGGCTAGAGCAAACAGCCAGGAGCCAACAGACCTCCTAGACCCATTAGAGGGGTCCTTAGCCACTATAGAGGGGTCCTTAGCCACTACAGCGGGGCTGGTAGCTACATGTGAGGGGCCTATGGAGACCAGTGAGGGGCATGAAATCCCACCAGGAGATGAGGGCCTTCCCCTGAAAAAGGGGGGGTGGGTACTGGTGTCTCTGAGGGCTCCGAGGGCTCCAGAGGAGCTCCTCAAGGTGGCTGTGGACATGGGGAACAAGGAAGGGCTCCCAGTAGGGTTCCCCCAGAGCTTTGGAGGAGACAGCAAAGAGGGTTCCACCTCCGAGGACAATGAGCAGCTCCTCAAGAGCGTGGGTGGAGTCAACGAAGGGGGCCCCGTCCTCAAGGACAGCGAGGGCTTCCCTGCAGAGGGGCTTCCAGGAGGGGGCTTCGCCCTCAAGGACAAAGAGGGACTCCAAGTAAGGGGCTACACCCCTGAGGCCAGGGAGGGGCTCCCAGTAAGGGGCTATGCCCCTGAAGACAATGAGGAGCTCCCGGTAGGGGGCTCCCTGGATAAAGACTGGGACTTTCAAAGGGGAGAGTTCCATGGGACTCACCCGGGCTGCCCTGGCCGTGTGGAACGCTGGCCAGGATGTAGTCCTAGCAAAGATGGTCGGGTGGGGCTCATGGGGCACTTCCCTTTGCCTCCGCCTTCCCCGCCTCCTCTGTTTAGGTGTTGGGGGGGTGGGTTCGCGCCCCAGGGGGGCGTTGTAGGGGGGGGTACTGTCAGGTCTGGGGTCAGTCATGGTGGGTGGCCACTAGAGGCCGCCTGAGTATCAGGTTTTGTTATTCCTGATCACAACAGGTTTAAGTAAGCAATTATTGGTGTCAGCTGCCGGTGTGATCAGGAGTAAGGGATTGTATGTTGGGACTGGGTGTTCACTTATTGGGTGTTGGTATTTAAGTTAGTTTGAGGTGGACCTCAGGATCGGTCCACCATCACCTTGGTTGTATGTTCTGGTGTGGGTATTCCAATAAAGAATCTTTAACCATGGATGCCTGCTTGTGCCACTGCTGTTTCGAGAATGAGAGAGAGAGCAAACGTGACAGTAGATTTATTTTTACATGGTTTAAAATTTTTTTTTCATGGTTTTAATGTGCAGAGCTCCAAGCTGCAGCCTCAAACTACATCACAGGTGACTGTCCATGTGCTGCTGCAGAACTCCTGTGAGTCAGTGCACCTCCTTGTGCTGTTTGTAAAACAAAAACTTCACCATTGGTATTTGACACATCCATTTCTTCTCCCTCATCACCTTCTTTCCACATTCTCAGTGTTAATGAAGTGTAAAGGGAGACGTTGTGTTCAGGTTTCAGAGCATTATTTGCAAAAAAAATGCTCTCATTCATGTGAAAAGAAATCAAGACAACTGAATATTAAACTGTAATGAATTATCAATAATTACCTAATAACCAATAAGTGGCCCCAGCTATACAAGGAAGTGAATTAATGCTAACAACTGCAAGTGATGGCTTTGGGAGTTAGTCCACAAAAATACTTACTATCAATTAGGGAAGCCCCAGGAAAAAAACTATCACTGTCATGATCACCTCAGAAGATCATCAAAAAGCATGTGTGGGGATGGCCAGCTGTCTGCTTTAACAATGTCAACTGAAAGCAGTGTATGTAAATAAAGCAGCTCCTTAATTTACAGTTTACAATTTGACAGCAGCATGTTAATACTGCTTCACTGTAAGTATGAAAAATAACTGTCAAGAACAATATACATATACCCTGACTATGAACACCACCTACCAAACAGTGGTTTGTTGTCACGTCCAACCATAAATGTGGTCACTAAAGCAACTAATCACTGTCACGCCCCATTTTCTTACGATGGAACAGGGCTCCAGCAGAGCACAATGGGGTGGAGCAAGCACTGAAGGCTTTAAACCTGGGCACTTGGCAAGACTTTCAAGTATTGCTGCATTAGAAAATGAAAACATGGAGACACACTAACTAATCTCCAGACAATGCCTTCTGTTTGATCCAAGAACTGAGGAAAAATACAGTGAAAATTAATTAACTCTGCCTGAGAAGCTCCCAATAAAGTGAACAGAGAGAGAATGGATGGTAAGGGTCTTATCATGTAGTCCAGACCAATGAGATGAAGGAACCATACATAATACATGGGCTCCACGGATGTGTTTGCGCTTGTGAAGAGCTCATACTTGACACAGTAATTTTTTTAAAGAGGATCTTTTGTAGTCAGTAATATTGTAATCAGGCCAAAATCCACTTTCACCATGAAGATTTCACAACAATGAATGTAATAAAGTTAATAAACAATCAATTCAATTTTTTCCGGACAGCAGGTCAGTGTATTCTTCCTCAAAAACAGTGAAATGTAAATCTAAGGCTATTGGTTGCTTATCGCAATAGAATCAGGCATTTCCAAGAAACAGAAACCACTATAATGCACTGAATACTTACACATCATCTGATGGCTACTTAATTTACTCTATAGTCACCTTTATCTACAGGTTAAGAGTTATTTAAATAATTTACTACTGATTTTTTGCATCTTTCAACTACAGTGTACCTTTACCATCCTGCCACAGAACAAAAAATATGTGTAATATTAAGAAAGCACAAAGCACAAAATTCCCCTTCATGCCTTTGAAATGCATGTGACAAATCTATGGAGCTTTTCCTGCTGAAGTAAGCTAGCATAAACAATGTGACAAAAGGTGAGAATTTCAATTGTGGCCCTGGAAAGCCTCTGTGTTTGGCTCCCTTGACCCATCTCATCAAATTCACATGGCGCCTGCACATCTGCAGTCATTTCTCATTCAAGTGACACACCATCAGATGGAGGAAAACAGGCTATTCTGTGGTGGAATATTAGGCAGGGAAAAGGTTTGACTGAAGTGAAACATTATTAAGAAATCAGCTGAACAGAAAAGCATTTCCTTCATGCAGAATATGCAGAACAGCATCAAGGCAGGTTGAAAAAAATGGAGACCTACCAGCAAGGTTGTCACATGCAAAACAAATGATGAGGCTGCTGGAAAATACTACTTTCAGCAATGAGGAGCAATTTGCAGAGCAGGCAGCACAACAGAAGGAAACTAAACCTGAATTACTTGTGCATTTGTGCTACCTCACTTGTGCTGCAGCTATACATTCACTAACACCATCAAATTTCATTTACAAACAGAAATTACTCAAATTGGTGAGCTAAAGACACTCACAGTGTTGTTGGCTATGTCGGCATGAGCTGTGAATGTAGTTTGTGGTGTTACTATACTCTTCGTAATATCACTCAGCTCTGTGTCAGGAGGGGCACACTGGGGTTAAGAATTTATGTTAGAACCACACAGGGCATCATTTGCCTGCAATCATGAGAAATACCTTGTATCTTCACTGCTCCAAAAGTAATCATACTCCTACATCTGTTGAAATGCAGTCCACTATAAAGTCAGATGGAAGCTGTGTTTATCAGGACCATTAAAAACTAAGCGTACTCATCTGTTCCCCAAAGCCAATACACAGGTATATTTCCTTAGAAACAGTTCAAGATGTGGGTTGTTCAAAAGTACTCTCCAGAATGTCTTTCACTGAGACACTAATATGAAATTAGTTATTCCACTGCAAAAAAACACATGAGTGTGTTGTGAGATGCCCCAGCTAGGAATACCATTTAATTGTATTCTTTTGAGTCATTATCTGTGTAAAGTAGGAGAAACCAACCCTCTATAAATACCACAGTTCCTCCGCAGGCAACTCACACAAGTCCAGTCAGGATTTTCCAAACAAAGGAGCGACTGAGCTCGGGGTTTACATGTATGAATGGAAAGTCTGTAGGGTGTGTTTTTACATCAACTTGCCATGTGGGAGTCTGTGACGGTTTTCACGAGGTCCAGCATGTTGCTTTCGCGCGTGGATTGCCCCGTTTTGATTGTTTTGGTATTTTTCTATATAATTTTCCACCCGTTTACCGTTACAAACCCCTTTCACGCACACACACACACACACATACATTTGCGTACATACATATATACATCCATGTGTGTGTGTATATGTATACATTAGTGCACCACACACATACACGGACACCCAAACTCGCTCTCATCGTTTCGCGTGCGTCTGCATTTACCTAGCCACCAGCAAAAGACAGAGAACGAGAGGAAAGCACATGCTTTTCTTTACCAGGTCCGTCGTCATGTTCTGCTGCGTGGTGGCGATCATGTCTGCAGCAGAATGAAGTGAGTTCCGCAGAAAAGACGAAAAGCTTAAAAAGGAGAACAGCCTCGCGCCCGTGCCTCCTCACGCGCTGCAGATCAGATAATCTCTCAACATCGCCACCAGCAACTCTGCTGTTTTAACGCGGATAAAGTTACCCGCCTCTCTTATTCTGTCTCTCTGTTTTTCTCCTCTCTCATATCTCTCTCTCCTCTCATATATTTTTCTCTCTCCTCTCTCTCTCTGTATCTCTCTCTCCTCTCTTTCTCCCTGCTGTCTCTCTGTCTCTCTAGCCTATCTCTCTCCTCTCTTTCTCCCTCTTTCTCTCTGTCTCTATCCTCTTTCCTCTTCTCTCTTTCGCTCTCTCTTCCCTCTTCTTCCCTTTCTTCTCTCCTTTTTGCCCTCTCCTCTCCTTTCTCTTGCCTACTGACCAACCAAAAATCAACCAAACAGCTTCGTCTTCCCCCCTTCGTCTTCCCCCCTCTCTCTCCTCTCTTTCTTCTCTTTCTCGCTCTTCTCTATCTTTCTCTTGCTTTCTTCATCTCTGAGATCAATGCCTACTGATGCGTCTCGCGCATCATACCACTCTCTCTCCCTCTCCCCCCCCCTCTCTCCCTCTCTCTGTCACATACAGACCACACACATCCTCTTCCCTAAAATGGCCATATATTGTTCTATAATGGTTCTTTGACTCGCAACAATAGCTGAACAACTTTGGTGCTATATAGAACAATTTAAAAGGCTATTTAAAGAACCTTATACAAGAGGTTCAATATCACTGAGAAACCCCGTTTTTACCAGGCAAAGAAACATTTAAGAACTCAAATGGTTCTTATGTTTGTATATACAATCATTTCCTTTTCTAAAGGAGCCTTGAAGAACACATTTTTGCAGACTTAAAACTAAAATTTTAGGGTTACTCTTACTCCTACATCTATCGCCATACAAAATGAAGAAAAAAGTCATCTAAGAATAAAAAAGCTACAACTTTAAAGGTGCAGCTCTATGTGCTGGAGGCACATGCTAGCCAAGTGTAAGGACCTGAGCAGCTTTGACAGGGGTCAGATTCTGATGGTAAGATAAAGTGGGTCAGAGCATCTCCATGACTCACAAGGGCCACCCCATCTGGTCCAATTCCACAAAAGAGCTACAGCAGCACAAACTGCTGAAAAGGCTCATTCAGGCTACGATAGAAAGGTGACAGAACACAGTGAATCACAAAGTACTGCATATGGGTCTGCATAGCTGCAGACCAGTTGCAGTACTGCGCTGACCTCAGTCCACTGTGCCAACAGTGGACGCTCGAAAATCAGAACTGGATCATGGAGCAATGGAAACAAGTTGCATGTTGTACTGCATCTCTAATTGGTTTTTAAATGAAGGGCCTGCCCAATGAAATGAAATGGAGCCCAAGTCTCCCATTCATTTCGGTGGCAGCCCCATATTGTTCTTTACTTCTAAACGATTTCTTTATTTATTATGGGCCTGCATATTGAAATGAATGGCAGGCTTACTTCAGTGGCAGGCCCATATTATAATTCAAGTCTAAACAGTTTCTTTATTTATTATTCTTCCACTGCACTTAATGCAGCTCGAAATGTAGCATGCACCCAGGCAATGTAGCATATTATTCTTCACCTCTAAACAGTTTCTTTATTATGGGCCTGCCCATTGAAATGAATGGGAGGCCTATTTCAATGGCAGGCCCATATTATTCCTCACCTCTAAATGATTTCTTCATTAATTATTCTTCCATCGCACTTAAAGCTCGTAGCATAGCGTGCAGCCAGGCAACCTATACATCAAAACGTTCGGCAAAACATACATCAAAACCACAGAGAAACTCCCTAGCAGCCACTTCCTATACCACAGCCACTGTCTAAAACTACTTAGCAACCACCATAGTTAAATTCCACATAGCAACACAATAATAACCGCTTTGTATATTACAGCAACCAACTAAAAACTCCCTAGCAACCACCTTGTTTACTATAGACTTACATTTACATTTACGTTTACGGCATTAAGAAACTACTTAGCAACCACCTCCTTCACCATAGCAATCACCCAGCAACACACTAGCAACCACCTTGCAAACCATAGCAATCACCAAGAGAATGAGAGGAAAATGTGCCTGAAAACTTGAGGAAAAAGGGGTTAATGAAAACAAAGGAAAATATGAGTGTAGGGCTTAGAGGAGGGGATAGATATGTGAGGGGGCATGGCTTGAGTTTTCATGAAAAGTTTCACTACATTTGGTCACAGTATGTAGACTGAAAGTTTCACTTTTCATTTCTCGCCTGGGTGTGTGCAATGGTTCAAGTGGCATTAAGTGCAAGTGAAGCATAATAAATAAATAAATAAATAAACTGAGGTGAAAAATATATGGACGTGATTTGTAATTAATAGGAGCCTTCCTTACAAATTTCAGTGTTCAGGCCCATAATAAACAAAGAAACAAAGAAACAAATAAATAAATAAGCCATTTTGAAGTGAAATCATTCATCTCCCATACATTTCAGTGGGCAGGCCACTAAATACAGGACCTCGCCGCATGTGTGTAACACTGACACCAGAAGCACTCTGCTCCTTTTACTCCAGGTTTGAGACCCAGAACATCGAGCCAGCGTGGAAGACCACCCCACCGCCAGACAACCCATCTACAGCCAGCTTGAAAAGACTCTCGCCAGGGCCAACCCACGCAAAGCTGCTGACGAAACCGGTCAACAGATCACGCAATCTCACTCCATCGGGCCCTGTCACACCTGGAGCACCCACGTGAGAATGCTGCACACCAACTTCAGCTCAGCATTCAACACCAGTAAGCTGGAGCTGCTCGGACTGAACACCTCCACCAGCAACTGGATCCTGGATTTCCTTACTGGAAGACCACAGATAGTCTACATCCACAATACCTGCTCCTACACATCACGCTGAGCACAGGCGTCCCCCGGGGATGTGTTGAGCCCACTACTCTTCTGACTCACGACTGCATCTACAGCTCCAGCACAAACCACATCATTAAGTTGTGGGGCTCACCAAAAGTAAAAAGTATTCACCCCCCCTTGGCATTCTCAACAGCTTGTGGTCTGGTGCAAGAACAATAATCTATCTCCTAATGTTGGTAAGACAAAAGAGCTGATTATTGACTTCAGAAATACCCAGGCTGGCCACCTTCCACTCAGCATCGATGGCACCACAGTGGAGGAGTGAGGAGCACAGAATTCCTTGGTGTTCACATTACAGAGGACCTCTCTTGCACCGGACAAACCATCTCTCTGACCAGAAGAGCCCAGCAGCATCTGCACATTCTGCACCCCAAACCCATGTTCATCACATTTACATTTACTCTTTTATCCAAAGTGACTTCCATTCCCTATCTACAGGGGGCAGTCTCCCTGGAGCAACTTAGGGTTAAGGGTCTTGCTCAGAAATCCAGTGGAGGTATGCTGAAGTTAGGATCCGAACCTTGGTCCAGAGGCAAGTATCCTACCCACTAGGTCACCACCACCTCTTCTACAGGCCACCAACTCCTCTTCTACAGAGGCACCATTGAGAGCGCCCTGACCAGCTGTATTATGGAAACTGCCACACCTCTGACCACAGAGCCTTTCAGAGGATTGTGCAGTCCGGCTCCTGAACACCATGCTGCCCCCTCCCACACTGAACTGTCTACCCCACACCCTACTTTGCACTACATAACCGTACCTCTTCACTGTGGAGTGCTCTGGACTCTGAGGGTAACTTGTTTTTGTATAACGAACTAGATAAAATGTGAATGCTCTGCAATGGCAAATAGCTTTGGTTTTATTTTTGATTTGATTACATTTATGTTGAAGTTGAGATTTACAATAAATATTTTAACTGCAACTGTGTAATTGTGTTAAAGGAAATACTGCTTTTAAAAAGCTCCTTATTTGTTTAAAATGTTTGCAAACCAAATATTTTGCACTTTTTTCATACAGCAGTACTTTAAAAACTTTTTGAATGAATTATTTAATTTTGCATATAACAATGAGATTAAAAGCAGAAAACCATGGGATTAATCATCATTCCACAGCATTAATATACACATATATAAAGCATAAATATACAGAAAGGAGCAGCAGGCTATTGCACAGATTATTTTGTGGATGTGTGACTGAGGGAGGAGTTGTAGCGTCTGATGGCGGTGGGAAGGAAGGACTTTTTGTGGCATTCAGTGGAGCACTTTAAGCTGGTCAGTCTGTGGCTAAAAGTACTTCTCAGGTCGTTCACCACACTGTGAAGTGGGTGCTCTACATTGTCCATGATGGACTGAAGTCTGGACAATGTTCTCCTTTCAGCCACAGTTTCCATGTTGTCCAGTTCCTC
>JBBPCX010081402.1:9483-28086 GCA_037974365.1 Hydrocynus forskahlii
TTTATTTAAATGTTCCCATCATTTCCATAAAAATGAAATGTTACATTAACACAGTTATTGCCAAAAGTACATAAACCGAAAGACAAAACATTGCTAAATTAGTTATTTTATCCATGTGGAAAATATTTACATATAGCACACCAGCAAATACACTGTCAGAATTCTGGTACAGTAACATATTCAAAATATTCATAGAATAAATTTTAACTTTTTTATTTATATTAAGCAATAACCCTCATTTTCACCCAGTTCAAGCTGTTCCTCTCTTACTGGCTGGCAGATTTCTCCAAGTAATTCTGTTAAAAATGTCTCATAAAAAATCTGTTTACAATTCAAATTAATTTCTGAAATTCGCAAAGGTTTTTTTGCTCCTATGGCCCGCTTCAGTATACTGCTATTCCTACAATCCATATTTGTATTCTGAAATCATACCATAAAACACAGCTGCAACACAGCTGCAAAGCTTTTCATGTTCACTATTGAGGAGACTGTATCAATCATAACTCATCACCTATTGGGAACTCTGGTGTTTAGTCACTGGTTGTGTGTTTGTGCGTCCTATTTTCTGCATTTAACCCATTCACCAAGCGAAGCAGTGGGCTGCCACCAATAAGGGGTGCCTGGGGAGCAGTATGTGGGGATGGTACCTTGCTCAATGGTACCTCAGTGGTGCCACTAGCAGTCCTGGGATTCAAATCCACGACATTCTGTTCACAGAGGCAACTCTGTAACCAGCTGCACCATCTAATAGGTGGCCCAGTGTTTTGTTCTTAGTCATTTGGTTGCTTATTGCTGAATAAAAAAACTGAACAGAGAAGAACATCATGAACAGAACAGAACATCATAACCACATGTTGTTTGAAGAGTGGGAACCAGTGAGAGCTTAGAACTGAGGTGATAATTAAACAGCAGTGAATACCTGAACACAGTGAAGACCTCAGAATATAAGGGCACGGAATATAAGCCCATGAGGTAATTCACATCCATTCTAAAAACAGACAGATTAGTCTCACTTAACCTGGGAGTTCACACTAAGCTGAGCTTGGGATTTTCAACACATTTGGATTCACAAAATCTTTTAATAACATTATTTAAATAACATTTTTAATAACATTTTTAATAACATTCCTAAGGCTGTTTTTTCAGAAACCCCTATTAGCATAGATTAGCATAAAGTATATAAATTGTGCAGTGGCTTTGTTTCTTAGAAAAATAACCGAATTCAAAAAATACAGTTAAACCAAGGTGCCAGGTCTAGTCACTGTAACACAGTATTTTTTCTGAAATATTATTTCAGCTTTTATCTACTCAGATCCCAGCTAGCTTTTCCTTCTCAAGGTCATGCTGATTGGATGGGAACTGAGGGGAATAGGAACTCTGTGTTACACCATCTCTGGGGAACCAAGGTGAAAAGATTCTTTCACAAAAAACATAGCAGCTGTGCTAATTGTAAGGACAGAGAACTTGGAACATGATGCCCTTCTTTACAAATGTACTTTTCCAACATGCCTCAAGTGAAATAAGTCCACAAACAAGCACGCAGTCAGTGTATAATTACCTGTAGTGCTATTCATGGCCATTGCACAGATGGGCTGATGATTTTCATTTAAAACATATAATGCAAACTACGCAGGAAATAAAGATATATTTAAAGTCGTTTTGTTGACGAAACTCAGTGAACAAATTCACTGTCCGATTTTTATACTGTTTTGTTGTAGATACCACTTTTATGGTGAGTGCACTCTCTAGTGGCTCAACCTGGAACTGCAGATTGCAAAAGCATGAGAAAATGTCTTTATAAATGCCTTTTAGGACACTTCAGAACATAAATGGGTAATTTGGACCCTGGCCATTGTGAGTTACCTATGAAGCTCTCTTAGGCTCCAGGACTGTGCACATGAGGATAAGTAAGCTAAATGAAACTGAGTTGTCATAAAGAAATCATTTGCCCAGGCTTGCAGTGGATACACTTTATTCCCATCAACACAAAGAGATTATGAGACCTAACAAGTGGTACATGGTCATGAATGGACTAAAGTATCAAAAGTAAATACACTTCTGTAAAAGTACAAAGGTATTTGGTTATGAATAGACTTAAGTATCAAAACTAAATGTATGGAATCTAAGAGTACTAAAATAAAAAAAACAATGGTATTTAGTTGTGAATGTAACAAGAATCAAAAGTTAAAGCCTCACAAGAATCAAAAGTTAAATTATCTCATTAAACGTCAAGACGTATTTGGTTGTGACAGTACTTCAGTATAAACTATGAAGTGTAAAGTAAAAGTACTTAAAAGCACAAAAGTAATTGTAAATGCAATTCCAGGTAATACAAGTACAGTTAATGAGTATTTTGAGATAATGTAATTAACTCTACGATGGGAGGCGTGCAGACATGAAAAAGCTGTTCATAAAAATTACATGACACAATGCATGCAATAACTCACTTTTGCAGTTTTATTTAAGTAGAAACATAGATAAATAAGAAGGTTTAGGCAATACAGAAAATGTGGAAAAGGCTCCCTTTCATTATCTGTTGTAGGTTCTTTAAGAACAGAGCTGAGCTTAGCCTGTCTGAAAGAAGAGGAAAAGAAACACAGTCCAAGGAAAAGGCAATCCATGGTCTAAATAATGCGTGACTGCACAAACATATATAGCATGGGCAACTCATTCCAGCACTGATGCGCCATCTTTTTCATTTGGCATTCATAACAGAACAATCTGACCACGCAACCTTCCAATTTCACTGCATCCTACACTGTCTGGAGTGCGTGTCTCCAGTGCTCTTATTTCTGTGGACATCCTACACATGATTCCTTATTATTCAGGCTTCACTTGAGCATGAAACACATGTTCCACATCTCTTAATGCATACTGCTCTTTTCTGTCATCGAACAGCCTCCACATCTTGGCGTGTTAGTCAGGTTAAGTAGGTCCTCACATGGACCTTTTCTGTCTGTATGTGGTGCTCTACAGTTATGGTGCGCGAGCTCCTTATCTGCAGTGTGCAGTGAGTGACCATGCTGGATGCTGGAACATTTTTATGGGATGAAAATCAGTCACGACAGCAGTAGTATTTTGGTTTAGTTTGGTGTGGTATATCATATATACAAAAGTTATGGGACGCCTGACACAAGGACTTTAATGACATTGCATTCAAATACATAGACTTTAAAATGGATTTCGAAGCTACAATAGATTCCACTTTTCTTGGAAGGCTTTCCACAAGATTTTAGAGTGTGTCTGTGGGAATTTGTGTCCATTCATTCTGACGTCAGGCACTGATGTTGGACGAGAAGGCATCGCTCACAATCTCCATTCCAGTTCCAAAGGTTCTGGATGGGTTTGAAGTCAGGGCTCTGTGTGGCCAGTCAAGTTCTTCCAAACTGAACACCATACCCAACCATGTCTTTATTGACCTTGCATTGTGTACTGGGGCACAGTCATGTTGGAATAGAAAAGAGCCTTCACCAAACTGTGTCCACAAAGTTGGAAGCATGGCGTTGTCCAAAATGTCTTGGTCTGCTGCAGCATCAGGACTGAGCTTCACTGGAAGTAAGGGGCCTAGCCCAAAATCTGAAAAACAGGTGTGTCCCAATACCATTGCAAAATATGGCATTAACCTAAATAGGTGAATCAGGAATCTCTCCATCCTATTTATCTATTTGTTTATTTGATTATTATTTTACAATTTTTACTTATTTCAGCTGACTGACATTTTGTTATTTAATTTAAAGTTACACTTGAGTACCTATGGCTCTTCACAAATACTATCTTTTTACATATTGTTCTTCAGTTATTTTGAACTGTCACCTTATGATGCATGTGCGTCTAATTCAATTAAATCCACGACTTACTGCACTTTACACTTTAAAAAGTAACCAAAAGTAATCAGGCTGGAAGGCAAGATTAGTGGTAATTAACTTACAACAGTGAGTTAAGTGAACCAGGGACACTGAGACTCGGATCAGGAAAGTCTGAGAGTGTGAGGAAATGCAACACTTCTTGTAGCTGGAGGAGGTGGCCCACGGTGCAGCTGGTGGACACAGCAGCGTTGAAGAGTTTGATAGTGGAAGGGAATACACCCAGAGAGGAAGATGGAGTCTCTGAGAATCTCTGGGCTATACAAAGAGACTTACAGATGAGGAATGCATAATGTGTCCCCACTGAAGGCAAATTATATAGCAATATATCATATAGCAATATACACTATATGGACAAAAGTATTGGGACATACCTGTTTTTTCAGGATTTGGGCAAGGCCCCTTACTTCCAGTGAAGCTCAATCTTAATGCTTCAGCATGCAAAGTTTGGTGAAGACCCTTGTCTGTTCCAGCATGACTGTCTCAGTGCACAAAGCAAGCTCCTTAAAGACATGGTTGGATGAATTGGGTGTAGAAGAACTTGACTGTGCTGCACAGAGCCCTGACCTCAACCCCATCCAACACCTTTGGGATGAACTGGAACTGAGAGTGCTAGCCAGGCCTTCTTGTCCAAAATCAGTGCCTGATTTCATACATACAGAATAAATGAGCACAAATTCCCACAGAAACACTCAAAATCTTGTGGAAAGCCTTCCAAGAAGAGTGGAAGCTGTAATAGCTGCAAAGGGGGGACCAGCTTCATATTGAAGTCAATGTTATTTGAATGCAATGTCGTTAAAGTCCCTGATGGTGTAATGGTCAGGCGTCGCTGTACGTCTGTCTATATAATGTGTGACTGCATTTCTGCTTTTCTGCCATGATAACTCACTTCAATCTTATTTCTTCTCTCTCGCTTTTGGTGCAGGGATGAGGTCAACCCACAGCTGCAGGGTCCCGAATTGGTGTCTCCCACTTTAAATGATGTAGCCAGACATTTGGGGAATATCAAGTTCAATGTTTGGGACAAGATGCAAGGATAACTGCCATTCAAGATTTAGCTCACTATGCAATGACATTGTTTCCAGGAGATCACACACTGTCTGTCCACAGTTGCTTAGTAATGTGTGAAGCTCTGTGTCTAAGCCTCGAAAACTGCTTCATGATTTCAGACCATGCCTTCAGCATATGGTTGTAGTATGTGAAGTGACTGTATGACTGTAGGAGAAGGGTGAGAACTCAAGACAACTTGGCTTTAAAAGGAATCCCAAATCCCAGGACGCCTTGAACTTAAAATAGTTTGAAAAACTATTCAAATAAAGCACATAAACTATTTTATTCTTTACAAAAATCACTGGTTCGCTAATATCCATGGTGAGGCTTTTTTCCATCATAAATTTGGTGATGTGTGTGATTTATTATGGATTTTTAAATGCTTTTGTAATACCTCTTTTACTTTATTTATTTTCAATATCCTGAAGATCTTTGAAACTAACTTCAGATTTCAATCAATTAAATAGAAAATGAAAATATTTTTGAATATATTTATATGTTTAATGATTACAGCAATTATTATTGTGACCTAACCATCAACCACTACTCAATGCTATTTAAAAAAAGAAGAAAAAAATAGGAAAATCATTCATACACTGTTGGTGCACATATAATGGAAGTATTTAATAGTGAATAAAGTGACTGTCAAAAAGCAGGCCTGTTGGATCTCTCCGCATCCTACTCTCTCGGAATTCCTGCAGGTTGTACGGGCTCCCTAAAAATAATAAATATTATAAAATACATTTAAATACAATAATACATTTTTCCATCAGTTAGCGCAATGGTCACAGAATTTTCACATATTTAGAGCTAAATGTGTTGAAAAAAAGTGTTAGGTTTTGGTACATTTTTTTTGCTGTGTAATTGTTAAATGTTAATTTAAATGTTAAATCTAAATCTAAATGTTAAAATGTAAATGTTAAATCTAAATGTTACTTTTACAAATGGCATGAGATATGCTAATTGGCCACACCCCGTGATTACAATTGGCTGGTATTTAGCAGGGGGCTGGACTGCATGCTGTGATATTCCCTCACCAACATGGACAATTTGCCTTAAACGATCTTAAATCTAAATGTTAAATATGAAAAATATATCTCGCACTCTAAACGTGAAACTTCACAGCTGGATAGGGCTGAATGAGACCTTTCCAAAGACCCTTCTTTTGCCATAATAGCCCCCGGCGATCCGGAGTTATTAGCCATAAATCGTTCACCTCGCCCGGGTGTCCCATTACTTTTGTCCAAAGTGAACGGTTTTCGGCTAATAACTCCGGATCGCCGGGCTATCATGGCAAACAAGGGGTCTATGGAAAGGTCTCATTCAGCCCTATCTAACTGAAGTTTCACGGAGATTGGTAGTTGCCCCGCCTAGAAAATCCGTGAGAACGTTCTGTGGGGGACTAAAGTATACCCGAGCGAGGTGAACGATTTTCGGCTAGTAACTCCGGATGGCAGGGCTATTATGTTAAACGAGGGGTCGTTGGAAAGGTATCACCAAGCCCAATCTAACTGTGAAGTTTCACATTAAGAGTGCGAGATATATTTTTCACATTTAACATTTAGATTTAAGATCATTTAAGGCAAATTGTCCATGTTGGTGAGGGGATATCACAGCACGCAGTCCAGCCCCCTGCTAAGTAACAGCCAATTGTAATCAAAGGGCGTGGCCAATTAGCATATCTCATGACGTTTGTAAAAGCAATTTTTAAGATATAGATTTAACATTTTGATCTAACATTTAGATTTAACATTTAGATTTAGATTTAACATTTAAATTGAACATTTAACAATTACGCAGCAAGAAAATGTATCAAAACATAACACTGTTTTTCAAACACATTTAGCTCTAAATGTGTGAAAATTCTGTGAACATTGTGCTAAATTATGAAAAAATGACACCTCAAAATTTGTGAAGCTGTTTTTACAAATGGCACCCCATATACACACACACAAAAAGGGAGAATCAGAGTGAGGTTCTCCTGAGGGACAGGAAGGCTGGAGCTCACTCTATGTGAAGTAGACTGTGGAGGATCTCGCTCCTGGTAGTGGGCCTGCTGCCAAGCATACAGTTTCTAGGATCCAGTTCCCCTTGGAGAGCAGGCTGCAATACAACAGTTTCTTTTCTTGTTTACTCACAAGCACCTTTGAAAGGAGTACAAGTCAAGAGCTTGGTTCCCAGCCACAAACACCCAAACTTCAAATACTCACTGTAGTAGCTTGGTGACCACACGGCCTACCCTTGGATCGACGGGCTTTTAAACACACCTAGCATTTCAAACACCCAATCACACAACGCAGACAAACCTATTATGTGCCCAGGGCTGTGACCTAATACTCAGAGGAGGGGCTACGTTGGGGGCGTAACCGAGGGGAACCGGACATGACAATAAATCTGGCTCTTTACAAAAAAACTACAAAAAATGAAAGCACAGTAAAAGTACATTTCTACATTGCTGTGTAAGACATTTGAACAGGATTAAAAAGTGTTATCTGATCAAATTTGGCTCAGTGTTTCTTCACGTTTAGTCAGACACTCAGCAAAGGACTAAATTGAGTTACTAAACTGAGAACTAATCGGTCATGCTGAAAATATATAATTTATAACAGATAATCCAAAGATAAGTAAAAAACTAAACAAACACAACTAATAAAACTGCCTTGCCTCAGCTCATAGCATGTCTGTATGCTTTAATGAAGATAAAGTGGGAATAAATTGGTCTCTGCCTGGCCGTTCCTCATTGCTCAGTAGGGCGAGTGAGATTTTAAAATTTTGTTCAAATTTAAAATGATTTCCCATCACAAACCTTCTAACCCATCATAACAAACTATATCTGAAGGTCTCGGTTTTCAGATTTGAAATCAGTGACTGGACGACTGCATTAGTGTGGAATTCTGCAGTAAAGAATGGACATCACTGAGGAACAATGATACGCAACAATCTAACCCATTATGATGTCATCGCTGTGTAGAGCATGTAAAGGGCTTCCGTAACTGAGTGCTTCTATGTTATCAAACATTCACAACTGATTGCTTCTGTCATGTCAAACTTTCACAACTGAGTGCTTCTATCAGGTAAAACCGATTTATTTTCATTACTTCAAATTATTTCTTATGCTTTTATTTCTAGTTCAGTTTAGTTCCTCTGTAGTAAATCCACCCCTGAAGACTGTAATGTGTTATTAGTTAGTGTAAATAAAGTACATTTATTTTCTGAGACAAATAGAATCAGATGTCATTGCCAAAAAATACAGCAGTGCATTATTAAGCTTATATGCACACTTTCTGAACTGCAGCAATGCATCGTCGCAGCAACAGACTGGTGCAGAGTGGGTATTACACCAGTGAAGAGGATGGTGACAGGAACTTATCGTACCATGAGACACTCCCTGTCAGGTGCGTACGCACGCGTGTGTGTGTGTGTGTGTATAATTCCATAGGAGAGAAGGAGGGATCTTATGGTTTAGGCCTAAGTGTGTGATTGACTGATAGAACAGCTTGACCAGAGGAACTGAACATGCTTTATCTCTGTGTGTGCGTGTGTGTGTAAAGGATCTTCAAGAAGAGAATGGGACCAAAGCGATCCCGTTACTTGAATGAATCCTCTTCCGGTGCCCGCTTTTACATGGGGGAACCCATTGATGCTGCTGAGCCTTCAGGTAGACATTAAATATATAACTATATGTTTTTTATGTAAATAGTGTTAACATAAACATTATTAATTATATAACTATGTATTCCATCATTTTACAACATCAACAATGTTGTCACCACATATTTCATTAATATGGATGATTCTTTAGCCCTTAAACAAAATCTCAGATCACAAGAATCCTGTGACTTTTCCCACTACTGATACTGATAAATATTATACTGATGTACGTTTTAGTCTCTAGTGACTCCGAGCTCTGCGTAGAGACTTACGTGTCTGCTGCTCGAGTTCATTCTTTAACAGTGTTTCTAATGGATCTGTGCTTGTGTCTCACAGTAGCAACACATTATATAGAGTCAAATAGGATTCCCTCATAGTTCTCCTTGCAGCCCAGCCACCCGGGGAGAAAACAACTTTCTTTTCCTTTTTCAGGATTAAAACCTTTATTTTAAAGGAACTTCTTTCAGAACATTTTTAATGAGGAGGGAATCATATTTGTGTCTGTCTGTTTTGATACATTTTATTTTATCTGAACCTTAAACCCTTATTGAAATTTTATGGCACTTTTTTCTCCGATTTGGTTGATTTTGTGTTATTTTTGTCACGTCTTCCCCTTTCTCCCCAACGAGGGCAGGCACATACGCAGACTTCCATGCTCAGACTTTATTCAAAAAACCAAAACAAAACAATAGGCACGAGGGCCAGACTAAAGCTCAGAATGAAACCAAAGGAGAAACACGTAGGATGACGGTGGACCGACAGCTAAGGTCCACCTCAGATGAACTTACATACAAAAAACTCAAAACTCTCAACCAATACAAACATCTCATTTCTTTGAGCACCCCGGCAGCTGAAACTCATCATACACAAACTCCCTGCCGGTGGTGCTCAGAATTTCAAAATAAAGGCTCAAACACTAAAACACAAAACTTAAACAAGGGTGACCATCATAGTCCCCAGACCTGACAATTTTACCTTTTTTTTATCTTCTCTGCATTCCAGGGCCTTACTATAACTACACTGATGATCGTAAACCTGCCATGACCACCTCAAACCTCCACAAGATTCTGGCCATGATTGTTTTGCTCTTTGGATTGACTTTGGCTTTCGGTGAGAAAGCAAAGGCTGATTCAGATGATGATGTAATATTAGACTTATCATTAGCACATCGCATTACATTGGAAGAGCCTTTTCTGTTAGTCTTACTTAAATGTAGTGTATAGAGTAGGAAGTGTGTTTTGTGAGTGTGTGGCACGTCTCTGTAAGATGCTGAAATGTTGATTGTGAGAGGCACTGATGGTAGTGTTTGTTTTAAGGTTTCTGCTTCTACTCGTCCACTTTCCTAAAAGTGTCCAGCCGCACTGAGACCAGCCGGGCGCCCCTTGAAATAAAAGCAATAAAGGATGAAATCTTCCGTGTTGTGACCCAGAAAGAGACTAAATGGGAAGAAACCTGGACGAGAGATTGGGATGGTGCACAGGTGAGGGCCTCAGGATTTTGAGGAGGTCTTTATACCAAGTATGTCTTTGCTTGTGTGCATATTTCTAATCTGATTTGTTTGTGTCCTTTAGAGAGAGATTGCTCTTCTTAAAGTGGAAATACTGAACCAGGAGCACATCATTGAGGTCAGAAAGTCGTAAAGAAGCTTTAGCGTTGCAAGCTCTTATGAAAATAATATAATTTGTGTCTTTGTGCTGTAAAATGTCTTTTTTATTTGACAGACTCTGAAGAACAACATTAGTGACTTCAAGACTGCCATGAAGACGTGAGTTTCTGTGTTCTCATATACTGACATACTAATCTGTTGTATATGTGCGTGTGTGTGTGTGTGTGTGTGTGTGTGTGTGTGTGGCTTTGATTAATGTTTTTGTGTGTGTGTGTGTGTGTGTGTGTGTGTGTGTGTGTTAGTGAGAACTTGGATCGTGTTTTCTTTGAGCAGCAATTTGCTGGAGCTGAGAAGCAACTCTCAGAGGTAAAGGCTGATGTTTCCTCATCTCACAATGCAGAATCGGATCTTAATGTTAAATACTACAGTGTGTCCAAAAGTCTGGAGCTCTTCAGCAACACTTCAGCTTTTTGTGCCCTAATCTCTCTTTGTTGCATCTGTATCACGTCGCACATTACCAGAGTCGTTCATTTTGACAGATTCAGCAACACTGGGGATCTAATATTAACTTATTATTTAATTAGGTTAATAAGATATATCTGGATAAAGCCCAAACATGTGCAGAGCACAGGGTGTTTAGATTGGGAAAGGAGCCCCTTGTTCTAACCTTGTTTGTTAATAATATGTCCAGAACTGCCGGCTGAAGGGTTTCCTAACGGGTTATTTTCTAACCCACCTGAAAAGTGTGTTAATAACTTCTCTTAGGTGGATAATGTGTTTGTAACTGCTTTTGACTGAAAGATGTGTTAGATATGTGTCTATAAATGCTTTTGACTGAAGGATGTGTTAGATACATATCTATAACTGCTTTTGACTAAAATATGTGTTAATAGTGAGTCTATAACTGGATCTAGCTGAATGATGTGTAAATAACTAGTTTTACGTCTCTCAGCTGAAAGCAAAGCTGTCCTTGTGGCTGGATCGGCTTCGGACATTGATCTCCAGATCTCAGGCGTCTGTAGTGCATCGTGTTGAGCTACAGAGGGCACTTGCAGACTTGGAGACGCGAATGATGGACCTCTTTAGTGTGCAGAGTTCAAAAACGCGAGAAGAACTGAAGAGACGGAATATGGGTGCTTTAACCAGACAGGTAGGGATGAGTGGAAGGACAGAGTAGAGAGAACAGAAAAGATAGAATGAGCACGTAAAGAAAATCACTATCAATAAGAATGAATGTCAATTACTTTATTTCTATTTGATTTTCATTTACAGATTCTAGCTGGAGTTTAAGTGTATTTTGTTTGTGTGCATATCAGGATGTTGATGAGACAGTTCAGAGAGCCCTGCGTTTGTTCAGAGCTGATGGAATTGGAATGGCAGATTTTGCACTGGAGTCTTTAGGTGCAATCTTTCTGCATTCTGTGTGTATGTGTGTGTGTGTGTGTGTGTGTGTGTGTGTGTGTGTGTGTGTGCTTATGTGTCCATAATTTAAAGAGTCTCATTTTTAAAGATCTAATTTAAAGAGACCTATTTCTAAAACTAAAACTTGACTATTTTTTTGCTCTGCATGTGTGTGTGTGTGTGTGTGTAGGTTCCACAGTAATCCATTCCCGGTCCTCTAATTCTTATATGACCAGCTCGCTGCATCTCAAACTGTTTGGAATTTCCCTCTTGAACTGTGGAACGAGTCCACGAACCATCATTCAGGTAACACACACACACACACACACACAGACACACACAGACACACACACACACACACAAATAACGTAAATAATACTTTTACAAAAAAGGACTGTAGGTACAATAAATGTATGTAAAGTTTATATTAGAATAAAATCTATTTCTTCAGCATATAAACACAGATATGGCATCACTTGACCATTAGTTTTCACACTATTGAAAGATACTGGTGATCGGTGTGACTTCTAAGAGTTAACCTTCATTACTCTATCAATGTGGCACAGAATTCCGCTTGACTAAAAAAAAAAGACTGAGACTAATATTATACTCACTCTCTCTCTTTCTTTTTCTCTCTCAGCCAGAGGTGTATCCAGGCAAGTGCTGGGCGTTTAAGGGCGATCAGGGTTTTGCCACCATCGCCTTGGTGCACCCTGTGTATATCACCCACGTGACACTGGAGCACCTTCCCAAAGTGCTGTCTCCGAGCGGACACATTAACAACGCTCCCAAGGAGTTCAGTGTCTATGTAAGTCATACACAGACACACAGACAAACACACAGACTTGAAAATATAAAAGAATGGAAATAGTATCTGATTGGTGTTGAATGGAAATGTATTTTGTCTCTGCAGGGAATGAGCCAGCCTGAAGAAGAAGGAAAGCTCTTAGGATCGTTCCTGTATGACAGTGATGGAGAACCCATTCAAACATTTGAGCTTCCGGTAAGACTTCCTTCACATTCAAAACAATTCTGATCAAATCTCTCACTCCTTCGCTTGTTTGTCTTTCATACATTTGAATTCACCTGTAGAGCACAATCTCACTGTCTCTCTCTCTCTATCTCTCTCTATCTCTGTCTCTCTCTGTCTCGCTCTCAGGAGTCTGCCAGGGATGTTTATTCCACAATTCAACTAAGAGTAATGAGCAACTGGGGTCATCCGGACTTCACGTGTATATATCGTTTTCGGGTGCACGGCGAGCTCAGGACTCCTTGAACAACAAAATGACAATAAAACTTTCATTAGCAGTATTCATTGTTTACTGGGCACTAATATCAGTGAGCTCTTTTGTATGAGGGTGCTCTTTTAACTACTGACAATCATGTCTTTTGATTGCAGAAAAACACACACATACAGACTGTGTGCAGTCTATATTGTTTGTGTTGTGCTGGAATAACGCGCTGTGATATTTCATTGTACTTACATGACTTGTGATATCATTTCTATTTTATATTTATTCTAAAATTGTTGCAGTTTACAGCTTTGTTTTTGTCTCTAAAAATGTTGTTCTATTGTTTTGTATAGCTTTTCATTTTTAATACCAAAATTAACAAAAAATAAATGAAGAGGTAACAAATAGAGGGAAAATGTCTAAAGAGAGCAAGAAACTGTTAATAAAGTCAAAGTAAAACGGAAATCCGCACTTGCACCTCCCTCTCTCCCCAGCTGACGTGATAGAGAGCTACTTTCAAGTGCTTACAGAGACAAAGGTGTAAACACAGCAACTGAGCACCAAGGCTTTTCATTCTTAAAATGTCAGATGTTACCTATTTCTGTACAATACAAAAAATATACACTGTAAAAACAATTCACACACAAACTACTTAATAAATGAATCAATTTGCTGTCACGTCTCTCCCTCTTTTCTCCCAGACACACAGAACAGGCGCATGAGCAGACGTCCTTCTTTAGTTTTCTTTATTTGAAACTTAACAAAAGCAAAGTGCACGAGTGACACACTCAAAAAAAAAACAAAAGGAGAACAGAGAAACGCTCACAAACACAGCCAAGGTGACGGTGGACCGACAACCCAGGTTGACGCCCCACCGGGGCGTCAATAGAGCCCCCAGACATTCCAAACCACCCCAAGGGCGGAGGAGGGGAAGGCGGCGGCAAAGGGAAGCGTCCCTTGAGCCCCAACCGGCGTCTCTCACAGGACTACCTCCGCCCCTTTGAGAGACCCAGTCATTGCATGGGGAGCTCCCACAGGGAGCCCCTCACTGTCCTTTGGGGTGGAGACCCCTCCCGGGAGCCCATCACTGGATACCCTCTACCTCAATAAACATGTCCACTGGATACTCCTCGACTGTGGGATAACTGAACACAAGCACCTTCATAGTTTGATTAAGGTTCATCCAGCATTTAAGAAACTCTAAATAAAAGCATATGCATTTTTAATTCATAATAAATATATTAACAAGATAATGTTAAGAACAGAAATGGAAGGAATGCCCAGCATCCAACACTAGAGTACCTGACGTCTTGGACTTCTGGCATGTGATGTGGGATAAACAAATAAACCATCAATGTCAAACATAAACTTCTCAATGACATCTCATGTTCTTTGACTAAAATCTTGTATCCAGAATGGTTTGTCACATTAACCGAATGATTCTACATTGCTAGCATGTTGGCCTTCTAAAGTTTTGTCAATGTGTCTTTTTAAAAAAGTGGCTTAGTGTGTAGGATACTTGCCTCTAGATCAAGAGGTCATGGGTTCAAATCTTACCTTCAGCATACCACCACTGGGTTCCTGAGCAGGACCCTTAACCCCAAGTTGCTCCAGGGAGACTGTCCCCTGTATTTCATTGTGTACATGTACATAGCTGAAATGACAAACTTCACATTAACTTTGACTTTGAATTGAACAATATTTTCTGTAAAGAAGACATCATATAACAGACTGTTATCAAGAGACAATACTTGTGATTTGTCCTACCCGCTTCACTTATATAATGGAGAGCACACTGACAATCATCACAGAAGACACTGAACTGTTTAAGTAAACATTCATTCTTGAGAAAACATAAAAGGCAACTTGTTAAGTGATCAGGGCAGTTTGAACATTTCTAAAATAAGTAACTTGGATCAATTCACACTGTCCTATAAAGTCAGAAAATTCTTCTATTTTTATCCTCATATTTACCTATGGGTAATTATTGAATAAAAATCTGACATACACTGTCATAAACTCCAGAAAAAAAGGAAAAATAAATAATTTATTTAGAGCGTTCTCATAGTATGTTCTATTATTCTGCCCGTGCATATGTCTGTTATGTTAAATATCGGTGTAAACACAGCTCCTGTGTGACTTACTTTGAAAGATTGCTGTAAACAGTTGAAACCGGAAAATCAGAACTGAGCATCAGGGCCTGCTGTGCACGCGCAGCCTGGAGTCTAAATATAAGGTGTGGGTTGTCACCACTCTTACACGTATGCCAAAAGATCCATCTGGTCCGTAAGAGGGAGGACATACAACAAAGTGTGGTGAGTAGAATTTGATTCATCCCATTCCATAGGAATCTAATTTATTGATTTTGATGTTTGAAACAAATAGTCCCTTAACATGTTTGCAAGTACACTGTAAAGCATAATGGTTCAAAAATCTTTCTCAGCTTGGATGTGAGGTTCGAGGAGAACTATCTGCAGGTGTAGAATCTTTAAGTTATGTGAAGGTTATTTGCAAATCTAGTCCTCTAAAGAACTATCCATTTAAAGTTTTTTTAAAGAACCTACCTCTTATTTGATTTCAGGTATAAGTGATCTTTTGCACAGTTATCACTTTGTAAATAAGATTGGACACCCCTGTTCTTTCAAACATTCTTTTTGGCACATTTAATTTTGAGAATGCAGGTAGATTGAAATGTTGGAATACTGAATTTTGCTAACTAGTAGGATTACTTCAGTCAATTCAATAAAATCATCGCTATCAGTCAACATGGTAAAGAACTGATATACATTTACAGAGGAAACAATGCAGAACTTTTTTCCATGTAGCACATTACAGCAAAACTGTAATCTGTGAGGCACTTTGAAGTTGACCCTCTAAAGGGTAAGCAAGAGTGTATGTGTCAGTAAGAAGGTTTACAGTTACAAGGTCACTGAAATGTCTGTTATCAGTAAGTCAAGGTGCCTGGCTTTAGAGTGTTCTACTCTAAAAAACCTCACAACAGAAACCTGGACTGGACTTCCAGATCACAAATCAGTATAAAAAGCAAAGGCAAATGAAATAATTGCTTTTATTGTTTTGTGGCTATTATCAATAATTACATGCTCTGAACACAAATGCTGTAAATGTTAAGCTTTGTGAATTTATTGTTTTTGTAAATACAGCCATGGAGAAAAATAAGAAGCCAAATCATTTTTTTCTGGTTATTGCATATGGAGGTGTTTCTTATTTTTCTCACAGAGGAAGAAATTCCTCCTCTCTCTTGCATGTGCACCCACTCTTTCTCTCTGTATCTCTCATTCACACGTTCACTCACTCACACACACGTTTGAGCACATGCACAGAGCAACTGGTGCCACCCGTGTGGACATATGGCACCCGCACAAGGCTGAAACCTGTGTGAACATACAGTACCCACAACTGGTCCCACCTGCGTGAACATAACAGTACCTATAACTGCTGAAACCTGTGTGAGGACACAGTTATTACACTCATCCCAGGTTCTAGACTAAAGTATGTTTTGCATTATGTGTAATACCTGCTCTCCACCCGACAGATTAGCATTTCATTTCTCACTCAGGCAAGCACATCATGCTGTACCAGTAAACGTCCCTGGGAAAGACTCCTGACACTGCATGAGTCACCTCTGTAACATGATTAGACTGTAACCGATTTAAACTGGTTACAAAAATTAACTTCAGTGAGCATGAACTGCCTAAGAAATCTAAAAACCCTAAATGTGTCATATTGCCTTCATATTTGAGTTCCAGCAAACTTAGGAGAGAGTGACGTAACATAGCTCATTTCAAACTGCTCTAACACCAATGGATCATTCCCTATTTAAAACCAAAATGACAGTTTATTAATAAGTTCTGCTGCCTGCAGCTTGCTAAGTGATGTGGTGGAAGATTATTGATTTTAAACATTCCAAACTCTGCCCTTAATCAACCAGTTAAAAAAGTTGTATATACGTGCCATACATCGGATATTAACAAACGTTTTGAGTGTTGGAAACATGCCATAATTTCAACAGTCTAGGAGGACAAGTGGCACCATTTTTCGGCTAAAAAAAAATAAAAATATGATAAAATAATAATAATAATAATAATAATAATAATAATAATAATATTAGCTTTGACATGTGCCTTAGACCTTCCGCTTTATACCGCTGATCAATCTGATAATCAGGGCTGAGTATTGATTGTGGAAGCAGTCACACCATTGTTCTTCTTAAGTCTTACCGTTATTATTAATGTTATTTTGTTATTATTCTTCTTGCAGCTGAAAAGGCATGACTTCTCATCCAAGCCCATTTGGACTTTTGGCCACTGATGCGGAGCAACAAATCAGTCCTGTGAGAGCTAAAGTCACAGCAGGCTCACAAACAGCCTTTAAGACATTAAAAATCAGGTCAGTTATGAAAACGGTTTGTACTTGTGCTGAGGAGAGACTCTGAGTGTGTTGGGAGAAGGATGCTGAGGGTGGAGCTGCAGGGAAGGGGAGAAGAGGAAGGCCTAGTAGGAGATTTATGGATATGGTGAGGGTGGACATGCAGGCAGTTGGTGTGAGAGAGGAAGACGCAGAGGATAGAAGGAAATGAAGACAGTTCATCAGCTTTGGCGACCCCTAATCAAAGCAGCCAAAAATGTTCACATTTTTTAAGTCACCTTGACTTTCTACTACTAGACTGCTATCACTATGAAACATAATGTATTTAAAATGTGCTCAGCCCTACCTTAATTCACCCCTGAAAATACACCAACCCCCTTAATTTGAATTAAGTGGCCGTTCATTTGTGAAACTGACCCCTTAATTTTACCCTAAAATTAGATTTAAGGCATGAATCTAATTTCGAGGGGTAACAATAAGGCATTTCGTTTCGTAGTGTATGTGCAATACCTGCAATCTAGGCTGAAATGTTACCTTTTTGAAGCCACACAAGCTGAAGCCATGTTTAACCTAAAACCCTGACAGTGAGTCAGGGCAAGATAAACCTGGACAGAAAAGTACAGACATCAGAATAAACTGGTCTGTATAGGAATAAGTCAACTGCGTTTGATCAGTGAGAACCCCCTGTGCGTCATTCACAACCCAGAACCATGAATAAGCATTTTTACGCAATACTTAAACAAACATCACAACCAGACACAGCAGACAGACATTTTCAGAGTGTTCCTGCATGACGAAACAGTTTGCTTATCAGATATTCAGAAGGAATCTGTTCGAAGTTCAGACGCTAAACCTTTGCTCTGACAAACATTGTTGCAAAGGATGCCAAAGTAAGGCAACATGGAGTCAAACAGCCAGAGCTGTCATCGGGGACCATTTACCGGTTCTGTGGCACCAAACGAAGTAATGTCCAGGGGCCTAAATCAGCGAAGTTTTAATGCATTATTTACAAAAACAATATTTATTATGTAATGTGTCTAACTGGAGTCAGACCTCAAAAACAAAATAAACAAAGCAAACGTTTGAGTATGTCTTCCATCTTGGTCAGTCAATTTCTGGTCAAGGTGCTGGGCTATTCTTATCGGACCTTCCTTCCATTATATTTCTTTTTTCAGCGGTGCTGTTTAGGTAATTCAGGTATGGTTCCAAAAAATGTGTTTATTCATACATTTATATATTAATTTATGCTTCTAATCAGTACCCATGCATTTGCTTTTCACTCGACTCTATCCCAACACGTTTGTTTAAAGATGTCCTACCAATAATAATTGGACCTCTCCTATCAGTATTAAATTCCTCACTTAATATTGGTTATCTACCGAAAACCTTTAAATTAGCAGCTATTAAACCACTA
>JBBPCX010081410.1:0-28082 GCA_037974365.1 Hydrocynus forskahlii
AACTGACGAACAAAAAAATTCTTACCTTATCACTCCTAAACACTTTTTGCATAATAATTTGGAACGCAGTGTATATACATACATAAATATCAGTGTGTGTGTGTGGACCAGTACCTCCAGTTTCTGCAGACGCTCTCTCTCCTCTCTGGCCAGCTCCTCCTGAGTCTTCAGCTTCTCAGACGGCTGGGCCTTTATCTCGAAGCCCAGCTCACGAACCATCACATCGTAATCATCCGGCTGTACACACACAAATACACATGATCAACTGTCACCCCCACCCAAAATCCAGCATTCAGAACAAGTCGTGCAAAACAGACCTGTGTAACATCTAAAATGAATGTGACCATTTTGTCATACGTGATCACACCACAGCACACAGTGTGAACAGTGAAATTCTCTCTCTGTATTTAACCCATTCACCAAGTGTAGCAGTGAGCAGCCAGGAACACAGCGCCTGGGGAACAGAGAGTGGGTATGGTACCTTACTCAAGGGAACCTCAGAGGTGCCACTAGCAATCCTGGGATTCAAACCCACAAACTTCTGATCATAGGGGCAACTCCCTAACCACAAGGCCACCAGCTTCCCCAGATATTACAATATTTGCTTGATTAAAAATTGTGTAACAGCATTTGACAAGTTCAGTTCCTAAACAGAACATTATCTTTCAACCTCTGGCATCTGACGACACCCTAACTTGTCGAAAACTCAGTTTTAATATTTATTCTTTATTTCTGTCCTAATGCTCATTTCTAAGCCCGGACCTTGCAGAACACAAAAGGCACCTTAATTATATTTGCAAGTTGCTTAAGAAAACAAACAGTTCCAACCTATTGCCTCTTCCTCAAACTCTCAGCATTGAAAACTATTTTAAAAACACAACATTAAGCACAGAGTCTTGAATAGTGCAACTATCATGTCATCCTTAGTCTCTGCCTACTGAAAAGAGCTAAAACTAACTAATCTGCAAGCTGAAAAGATTCAAAGCCAACCAACTTGGTTAACTAACCAAAAAAAGCTATCACTATTCAACACTAGCCAATGTCAAATCTGGCAGGTGAAAACAGCATTAATTTTGCTAGATCAAATTAACTACACTAGCTAGCTCTGTTAACTTAAAAACTAACACTAATTAATTAATTTAGGCTTCTTTTTCTCATCTAAAAACAGGAAAAAACTAATCATCTAATGTCCTGAAGCAGCAACTTCTCAAAGACTGGCTTGAGAAACAATTTTATCAAAAATAATGATAACTATAAAATAAGTTAAAAATAAAATGTCTTGATACACCATCAAGCAATGCTCAGACCCACACAGGCCCACTCCTCTCCTGTTCCTAGCCCGCCCATCCCCGTTTTACCTTCGGTTTCTCAGGCTCCTCCTTGCGATCGCCTTTGGGCGTTTTGTGGGCCAGGAGGCCCTGGATGGACTTCCACTCCTGGTCTAGTTTCTCAGTGAGCTCCTGCGCCTCCTCCTTCTGAGTCTGACGCTCCCTCTGTCAACAAAACAAAAAAAAAAATTAAAATTCTCCCAATAGTAAACCAGAACGATGTGTTCCATTCCAAAAGAACCGTGTCCGCAGGAAACAATGAGACTGAAACAGCAAGAAACAATCATGAAATTCCAATAACAACCCAAAACTATTTCAAAGTGTTAGTAATACTAGCCTCTTACAGCAAATAATTAATATATACTATAGCTGTGCAGTGTGGCTATGAAAACTTATTGTTATTGTGACATCACAGTATGCATCAGTATGGTTCATTACAAAGACAGTATAATATTTTCTATGTTTCCCGTGTTTTATTTTGAGGTCCACTTGTGGTTTTTTTTACCAAAAGTTACAATTCCTTTTACCAAGACATTACATATTAAGAAAAACATGTAGAAGACACCTGACAGAAGTGGGTCTAGTTCAGCGAGTGTACATGTGTGTTTGGTGGTGGTTCATGGAAGGGGAGGGGTGTCACCTTCTCCTGTTTGGATTTAAGGATGAGCTCCTCAATGAGCTCCTGACGCGTTTTGGGTTTCTGGTTGTCTTCATCCATCTCACCCGCCTTCTTCCTCAGCAGCCCTCCTCCTCCTCCAAAGTGCGAGGCAGTGAGCTCAGCTAGAGAACAAATCAGAGGGACACTTAATGATCCTTGAATTACCTTAGTGAGTAAGTAAATAAGTAAGTAAGTAGAGCTTTATTGTCATCTCAGCCATATACATAATACACAGTGAGAGGAAATATCGTCCTCCTGGTCCAGTGGTGAAACATAGAACACAACAGAATAACAGACAGATCAACAGTGAGGGTAAAAAGGGGTGATTACAAGTTAACCCATATATTTATAAATATATCAAAGTTTACAAATACTTCACTAAAAAATAAAAAACAGTAATATACACACACACACACACGTATACATATATACACACACACACATATATATATATATATATATATACACACACACAAACACACACACGTGTGTGTATCTATCTATCTACCTACTTACCTACCTACCTACCTATCTACATATAGTCTCACACACACAGACATGCACAGATATGTACAGGTGAGTTGGTATATACAACTAGAGTTGACATGGAATTACCCACATTTTTTAAAGCATATGGGAGCATATTTGGTGACATATTTAGAGTTTACACTATTAAAAATAGGCATTTTAGGGTTTTCTTTTTTTACTACATCACATCGCAGTTTTTCACTATACACAGGGGCTCTTGGAACGTAACGTTACTGTACTTGGATTAGACTGGATCAGGGCATCCACAGTAAAGACTCACCAGAGAGCAGGCCTTTCTCTTCTGATTCACTGTCGCTGTCCACCACATCTGTCAGTTTCTCTATCTCAGCCAGAGACTGGCCATAGTGGGTCAGCTCCTCCTCCTCATTCAGATTGTAGATGTCCTTCTTGGCCTGGGTGCGCTGCAAAACCAAACACCACCAGCACATGCTTTAATCGCAGAAAAGGATAGTGGGACAAAATGCATATGTAATGTTGACCCCCTATTCTGCCTGTACTGTGGCTGTGTTAGAACCACAACACCGCATTATCTCATATTTGACATTTTTGAAAGTGATGAGAATAAAAAAGGAAAATAAAGTTTTCCTTTTTTTGATTCTCATAACTTCTTAACTTAAGCCTTAGCAATTGAACATCATGCACTACCGTTTCATGCTAGTTCTGGTCATTCTTATCTCATCTTATCTTAAACTTGTCTGTGCCTGAACTGAAATGTTCTATAGTGTGGATATCTGTCGTCAATGATGCCTTTCTATCCTTTCACTCACTCAGATCTGCATCACCATAACTTTAGTAACTGTTGTTAGACAGATTTACAGATCGAACACCGCACTTCACTTGTTTGTAGGGCTGAAACGATTATTCCAGTAACTCGAATAATTCGATTACAAAAAATATACTCTACCTACCTACCTCATCTGGATACAGTTGGAAACTGAACTATACTGTTTAAGTGGGATTATCGCTATTTTGTACCTTTATACTTTTTGTTATTCATTCTATATTCTCAGATGGGCTATTGCAGGGGGTACATCCCTTTTTCCTTTTTTTATTAAGATAAATGTAAGGACAAATAGGCTAATCTGTTGTATTTCATAGTTTTTTTCATGTACATCATAAATGTTTCACAGAAAGGTTAATTAAGCCAAAGGTTTTAAGTTTGATCTAATAAAAGTGTTGAGTTTGAATAAAAACCTTTTTTGTGAGGAATAACAGCCAATTCCTTGCTCATTTTAAGAGGCCTTTCACGGTGCATAACACATTATTGATATAGTTGTTTCAAAACACAAAAGTATGACTTATCCGATTACTTGATTGATCGATGAAAAAAAAAAAAATGACAGAATACTCGATTCCAAAAATATTCGATAGTTGCAGCCCTACTTGTTTGATGACCACGTAAGTGAACTGAACTGGTTTGATGTTCAAATAATACTTTGCAAAAATAATAAACACCTTCACACATGAAGGCTGACTGTGGGTTGACAACAGGTCGGAAATTTGCGGTCTTAATCTTTTCTAGAATCAGACAAATACGAAGTACAATGTTATCCAAGATATCTAGCATGATGATTCAGTTTTTTCGAATAAAGTAGAAAACTAATAGTGACTCATTACTTAACAACCAGTGCTTTTAAAGTGAATTGTCCATTTGTCATATGTGAACACACCAGTGTGAAAGTCTTTCTCTGTATTTAACCTGTTCAACCCATTCACCAAATGAAGCAGCGAGCAGCCAGGAACACAGCGCCCGGGGAGCAGTGTGTGGGAACGATAACTTGCCCAAGGGAACCTCAGTGGTGTCACTGGCAGTCCTGGGATTCAAACCCACTTCTGATCACAGGGGGCAAATTACTAATCACTACCACCAGCTGCCCCGACTCATCAGAATGATAAGAAAATAATACACAATCTCATAAGGAGAATAATATAGGTACTGTGGAAAAGTAGTGACGTCATCAATAGTAGAAAACGTCTCAACCAATGAGACAGTTTTGTTGGAACTGTTTAGCAGCAGGATTTCACACAACAGAAACCGATATGTCTTAATTTCAGCAATGAAAGGAACCACACACAGTGAAATAAAGAGCTTTACCTGTCTCTCCAAGGCAAATCTCTGCAGGATCTTGTCCTCTGGTGCCATCTTGGCATCATACTCTCCCAGTCGCCGGTCCACAAACTTATTGGCTTTGTTTTTGAGCCTGTACTCCTTCAGCAGGGTTTCTTTCCGCTGATTTAGAGAGATGGATGGAAATCAGAGGCTGAAGTTATATTTTCCAACCATCCAAGGAGGAATATAACAGAAGAAGGAATCTAAAATATTGTCGTCTTACCTTATTATTAGCTTTGGATCTGGACACGCCAGGCAGACCCACGTCATGTTTGCTCTTCCGGCCAAGGACATCAAATTTCTTTCTGTTGATTTTTACCTCGAATGGGTTGTTCTTGATCTGGGAGGACGTCTTCGTCTTCCGCACTTTGTCGGAGAGGCTCTTAATCTTTGGGGGCTTCCCCATTTTGAGCTGAGCATGAGAAACAAACAGGTAATAAGTTTCATTAGAGATTATTTTTTATTACAGTTACAGTTTAAAGGAATGGCTCAGCGAAAAGTTACACAATTTTCCTCACATACTCAAGATCAGACATGATTGGTGTCAAGATTTTACATCTTTACTTTAGTACTGGGGTTGCTAGGCTAATGTAAGACTATCCTTAAGCAGTCACCGAAATGTTTTCTGCTCAAACCACACTCAGTTCTTCATCAAGGTGGAAACAGACTTGTGTATGTGGTTCAGGAAATTAAACTGACTTGATTACCCTTCTTAATCTAAACAAAATATTAAATATTGAACATTGCTATATTTTTATACATGCTTATGGGTACAATGTTGAGGGCCTGGCACAGATAATCAAGCATTCAAAGATAAAAACCACTTATTCATGTGTGTTTAGTTGAATTTAAGTACAACATTCCTGTCTTAAATATCAGTTAAACCAATACCTGAAGCTAGTCTGAGGCCCCTTATAATGGAAAAACTAATTTTACTTATATTTAAAACAGTCATTTAAATGAGACTGATGTAGGTGGTCACTAATGTTTTCAAACATAGCATTTACGGCCACCTGTGAGAACATGAAGTTATAAGTTGTGTTTTAGTCCAGACTGTTTTCCGAATGAGACACATACTTGGCAACAGTTTACAAGAGAGTTTGTATACAATTATTAGTCTTAAAGACCAAAACAGCCCGTCTATGTACAACAGCCTTACCATGCGATATATCACTACTTATGTCAGTATTACTTAAGAGATCAGATAAACCTTCATTAGTTACACAGGTGGGAAATTTGCATTTTTACAGCAGCAAAGTGGACAAAACAAGAGAAGAAAGTAGAAGCAGGAGAACCAATTGAATAAAAACTAACATCATAACATCATAATATTAAAAGCTGTACTCGATACAAATAATACAAAAATATAAACAGAGGCTTGTGTGTACATGTATGTTTGTGTGTGTATATATATATCTCAGATACATATATACACAAACACAGGTACACACTGGAGTGTCCTCAGTTGTTTGGTAGCAGCAGGTATTGACCGAAACAGTAATAATGCACCAGAAAAATTGCACCTGCAATATTTCCCACAAGAGAATATTTCTGCTACTACTTGTGCTACTGATCTCTATTATGTACAAATGTACAATAACGGACTCCTAAGCAGAAATCGTTAACTTTGGATATATTTAGACTGTATATGTATATTCTTCTTGTTCTAACAAGGAGAATATACATATAAGCTACATAAGTTGTAACATAAGCTACATAAGTGTCCTCCAGGATCAGTAAAGTTTTCTGATTCTGATTCTAAATAAAATAAAATGCAAGAAAAATATGAGCACTTTAAGGTAAACATCTGATGCAGCAACATCTAGTAGCAGAGACTTCTGTATGATAGCAATTGGGTTTTGTTTTTTTAGCTTCAGCCTTGAGTGCAGTAAAATATTTTTCCCCACATTAATAAAAGTCTATATATCTTTAATATTGAGGTGATTTCAACATATTTATATTTTAAATGGACATTTATTTTTATGTTGACTTATTTAGATTTTATATTGGTTCGTGTCTGGGTGGCTTTGCAGTCAAAACATAAGTCCATTTCTTCTGGGATCAATAAAGTTTTCTGATTCTGGTCTGGCTGCTTTATGTGCATCATTTTTTAAACCAAAACAGCAACCAATAATTTCGCCCATTACTGTACTTTACGTGCTTTTGTCTCTCAAAACATAAAATAGCAGCTTTCAGTCTTTAACAGCTTCATTTCTGAGTGCCGTGTATTCAGAAGACACTCTAAAGTTACAATTTTAATGATTCAGCAGGACTTAGAACCTTTTAAATCGGAAAACTGAAATACTGTCTAACCTGCGATAATAAATAATTTGTCTTACTCACCACAGAGGATCTAAATCAGTCTTAAAACACTCCGATCATTATTGTCAGTAATACAGCTCCTCAGATCACAAACACACATCCTCCATCTGCTCCCCACGTGGAAAGACGGAAAGACTCAGACCCGAGCTTATATTGCCTCCTGCGGCAAGGAGGAGAACTACACCACTCTGCCAGAGCCACTGTTTTACACTCATGTCAAACAGCCACTACATTAGGGGTTCTCAAACTTTATATTCAAAGGTCCAAATCTAATTTCTAGATAAGGTCAGAGGTCCAGGACGACGAGTGATAAGCAAATCCCTTTTATTAAATTTACTGACAATTAGCTTAATTACTATTATGCCTCAACAAATAAAGAGTGGTGACGGCTGATAACGTTGCTTTGGTTAATCTCAGGCCAGGATCACCATAAAAAGTTAAAATATGTTATATTTTACAAGACTAATATTGAAACATACACTTAACTGCATTTCATCAATGCATTCCTAATATGATGTGTGGACTGGTCCCTGAATGACTTGCAGTTCGGTCTGGATACGGACCGGGGTCTGGACTTTGAGAATCGCTGCACTACATGGACAAAAGTATTGGGACTTTAATGACATTGCATTCAAATCCATAGACTTTAATATGGAGTTGGTCCCCCTCTGCAGCTATAACAGCTTCCACTCTTCTTGGAAGGCTTTCAGGTCAAGTCAAGCAGTCAAGTTGGTTTTATTGTCATTTCGACCACACACCCACAGTACACAGGACCACAGTGCAACACAAGAGCAGAGCAGAACAGAACAGAACATCACAAGACCACAAGTGCAAACAGGACACAAAAGTGTGCAAGAAACACAAGCACAACAATACAATTAGACAACCCAAGACAACATAAAGTGTGAAGTGTAAAGTAAAGTGTAAAGTAAGTAAAGTGTATTGTCAAATGTAAACATTCAGTGCAATCAACAACAGCTGGAGTCTGGATGAATACAGTATTCTGACATGTACTGTATTCTAGCAGCGAGTGCTGTGTGTACAAAAATGCAGAACAGAGTTAATGTAAATGTAAATATGATTGGTCAAATATGTCAGCAACAGGATAGAGAATGTGCAGTGTAATAAACAGATGCATATTTACACAGGTAGTTAAAGTCTGAGTAGTTGGGTGTGCGGGGGGGAAACAGAGTTTAGTTTCAGTTCTGGTTGAGAAGTCTGATGGCCTGAGGGAAGAAACTGTTCCCCATTCTGGTAGTGGAGGCCCGTATGCCATGGAACCTTTCTCCAGATTGGAGGAGGGAAAGAGAGTTTGTGAGGGGTGAGTGGGGTCGTCCACAATGCTGGTGACTTTGTGGATGCAGTGTGAGTGTAAATGTCTGTGACAGAGGGGAGAGAGACTCCAATGATCTTCTCAGCTGTTCTCACAAATGTTACAGTTCCCACACCAGCCTGTGATGCCGCTACAGAGAATGATCTCCATGGCCCCTCTGTAGAACATGGTGAGGATTGTATGGCAAGCCGTTTTAACATTTAATAGCCAGACTGGATATGCATTTCAGATATTCGTAATTAAGTTCTTCCCAGCCAAAATGAACATTACAGATATCCAAAACAATGTTCTTCCTATCTACAATGTGCATTACAGTATCTCAAGCGTCATTCTTCCTAGTACAAATGACATCACTTTCCCCTATTCATGTCTATGGGGTTTTCACTTTTAGATATGCAAAACAACATTCTTCCTATCTACAATGAACATTACTGAAATCTGAAATATAATTCTTACTAGGAGAAACTTTCATTTCAGATATCCTCAATACAGTTGTTACTAGTCATAATTACATTATAGATATCTAAAGAGTCTTTTTAATTTTTTGACATCCGAAATGAGAATTATGACTAGTAACAACTGTATTTCAGATATCTGTAATGTTCATTGTAGATAGGATATCTGTAATGTTTGTCATTTTGACTGGGAAGAACTGAATTTTGGATATCTGACCAACATATCCACTCTATTAAATGTTCAAACGGCTTGCCATAGTATTGGGGTGGAAAGTGCGCTCTCCTCAGTCTCTGCAGGAGGTAGAGACGCTGCTGGGCCTTTTTGGTAATGGTGCTGGTGTTGAGGGTCCTCTCTTTTGTTTTATCCACATTCAGGGAAAGGTTCCACAAGATTTGAATTTTTCTATGGGATTCATTCTGTAGAGCATTTATGAAGTCAGACACTAATTTTGGATGAGAAGGTCTGGCTCACAATCACCATTCCAGTTCATCCTAAAGGTGTTGGATGGGGGTGAGGTCAGGACTCTGTGCGGCCAGTCAAGTTCTTCCACACTGAACTCCTCCAGCCACGTCTTTATGGAACTCGCTTTGTGCAGTGGGACACAGTCATGCTGGAATAGAAAAGGTTCCTCCCCAAACTGGGTCCACAATGTTGGAAGCATGGTGCTGTTCAAAATGCTTTGGTCTGCTGAAGCATTAAGATTGTCCTTCACTGGAAGTAGGGGACCATCTGAATTGTGTCCCAATACATTTGTCCATATACTGTATCTGATATAGACAATGTCAGCAAATCAGTGTTAAAACCATTTTGTAGGTCCCATCGTGCTAGGACCCAAGGTTAACTTGCAGAAGATTACAAGGGAAGTGATGCATACGCACCTGGCCATCCACATGATGTTAAAAAAATGTGTTTCAATAGGCCCCCTACTTCAATTGCTCCATGGTCCAGTTCGGATCCTCACATGCCCTCTTTAGGGCAATGACAGGGGTCAGCATGGGCACTCTGACTGGTCTGCAGCTATGCAGCCCCATACGTAGGAAGCTGTGATACACTGTGTAGTGAGATGAAATATTTGCAATATTTTTGTTCATTTTGCTAATTTGCCATTTATAATTTTTTCATTTGGGGACGCTCGCACTGGGTGGTGGAATCCCATTTGTTGTATATTGAGTGTGGTGTGGTTGTAGCCTCCACCAGTCACTGTGTGTGTGTGTGTGTGTGTGCGCGCATAAGGGTGAATTAGATCTTGGAGTACAGCGCCCCCTCCCATTAGTCTGCCATCCCCTGGGTAACTGTTGTCTGTGTTATATTGCTTTTTTTGAGTATTTCTTTATTTGTGAATATTCTTTTTTAGATAGATGTCATAATATTCCATGTCTTTTACTAGATCATTCACAATTCTTAATTCTCTGGGTGAAACACCCAGAGTGGCATAGTCAGGCTCTTCTTAAATTCTCTCTTTCCTTGCTGCGTAGCACCACAATTGTGTGTTTTGACACCTTTCATCATGAACCTTTTCAGCAATTTGTGCTACTGTAGCTCTCCTGTAGAGTCAGACCCCACACACTCAGAGGGCTGCCCATTACTCTGTAGCCAGTTTACTGGATATGCTTCCTTGGGCTACTTTTGGTAGGTACTAAGCACTGCATGCAGGGAACACCCTACACGACCTGCTGTTTTGGAGATACTCTGACCTAGTCATAGAAATTATGTTATTCACTTCACCTATCAATAAATGTTGTAGGTGGTCAGTGTATCTGTTATTTCTTTTGGATGCTGGCAAAAGTACATGGCTGCTATCCATATGTCCCAATTTGGTATTTATATGCTTATATTTATGAGCTGGGTGCTGTTTGGGACACACACTTAAGACAATGAACAGGATGACGTTTTCTATAGTAGCAGTGCTGGTCATCAGTTCGCTGGGCTTATTCCTGTTATGCCTTTTGGGCCTCAAGACCATATAATGAAAAATTAATAATAATAATCCCAATCCCAATGGCCATGACTAGGGAAGTCATGTTCACTTCTCCTTCTCATACACTCCTCTTATCATGGCCAAACATCAGGATCCTATTCCTATGGCCTAGTAAGGTTAGGGCAAGGTTAGATAGAGGAGCAAATTTGTGCTGATTCATCTACATGTCTTGATCACTGAAATGTATGCTCGAGCGCATATCTGACCACTCTTTATAACAGCATAACACTTTTTTAGCAACACTTTGATGGCTTGGCTTTTTTTAATGTGATCTAGCTATCTGTCTGTCTGTCTATTTTTCTGTCTGTCTGTCTGTTTGATTGATTTTCTTGTAAGCATTGTAAAGTGACTGAGATAACAGCACACAATGAAAACATAACAGCAACAAGAACAACAACAACAATAAAACAACAAAAACAACAACAATAATAACAATAATAAAAACAACAACAACAACAACAACAATAATAATAATAGTAATCTTGTCTTTTTATTGTTATTATAAGTCTTTAATCTTAATAGGGTACTTCACTTTTACTTTTACAAAGGTCGTTTTAATTGAAGAACTGGACAAATTCAAACTGTCCCACCAATCAGCAGTCGCGTCGTGAATTCTTGCCCCTCTGATTGGCCGAGTGAACCGCTTTGTGATTGGTGGAGGGGATGCAGCGCCGTATGATTGGTGGAGGGAGTGGAGCGCGAGGTTTGAATGTGATGAATATCAGAGTTAGCATTAGCTCAGTCTGTTGGATGGCAGGGAGGGTGCGCTTGCTTTTACATAACAAACAGAGCTGAAAAGAACTGTAGGAGAAATTAATTCATCTGAGGATTTTTTCTGTGCCAGGAATAAAAGACCGAGGTAAGAACAAGGGCATTTTAAAAAACAAGCTACAGAGTTAGCATTAGCATGACTGTGAGTGGAGCAAAGTGTTTACCAATCTTTTTACCAAACAAACATCTACCAAACAGTTTACTAAACAAACCGTTTACCAAACAAACTGTTAAATCAAACTACAGCCGGTAATACTGGTTGTTATATTTTACCCATACTTATAATAGTGCTACCACTGTTCCTGCATTCTGCTCTGATACTAGACTGCTTCGTGTATTATTTACACTTCTTTAATGTTTAAACTGATCGCTTTTAATATAAACTTTTCAAGCATTTGTTTTATACTATAAAATAGGTTTTATAATAATAGGTAAGGAACAGACGGACCGGTTTAACTGTCTCTAACTGACTAGAACTAAACATTAATTACAGTTTATGGCTATCTAGCTGACAAGCACAAGCAAGCCAAGACTCCCACATTTAGCTTTTTTTTCCCCTATAGATTAACGTTCTGTAGATTGTTCCAAGATTTTTTTTCTATCTTTTACAGTGATAGATGCATTTCAGATGGTCTAGATGTGTTCCAGTTCAGCTGAGGAGTTTTTACAAGCACCTTTATTTACTAAAATTTTTCAGTCTGAACTTTTGACCTAGACTAGTTTTTTCTCACCCATTTCAAAGAAAAGGTCTCTTTATTAATGTACATATAAAACATATATATTCTTCAAACAATATACATGCGTATATAAAAAATCTATATCTGTCTAGATATAAATAACAATGTGTGTGTATTCTTGCAACATTCTTTTTGTTGCTTGAAAAGCAGTTTGAGTTGTTAACCTAATGTACAGTTGTTAACCTAATGTACAAGAGGTCCTATAGACTGTCGTTATCGTGGTCAGGGGTTGCAATGTCTGCTATGCTGCCATCGCCGGGTGCTGTTTTGTCGGATGAGGAGGAATGTGGTGCCATATTTGAGTCAACAGCGGCAGACATAGGAGGACTGATCCGTTCTCAACGTTTTGGAGCTCCACTGCAGGAGATTTCAGTGATTGCTCCTCCGGCAGATCCTCGGACACCAGCAAAAGTGGTAAGTTTCATCCGTTAGGTAAATCATACGGCCAAAAGGAGGTCACGCCATTCTAAAATCATGGGCATGGTTATATGCTATACCGGATCACTTACTGGAACAAAAAAGGACTTTCCCAGAGCTGTTGCCAGAAAAATTAAAGCATTTAATGTTTTTGCGTACTACGTTAACCGTACCATGAGAAAACTCAGCCCATTATCTATCCTCCACCAAACTTTTCTCCTGGCACTTTGCATTCTGTTAGGCAGCGTTCTCTTGGAATCTGAACTAATGAGGGGTACCCACATTCTTTTGGCCTTGTAGGGTAGTGAATGTATGTGTTGTGATCAGTTTGAAATAATGAAAACACAGTACTCATACAGATCTTCTAACCTCTTTACCTTGCATTAGCAAATCCATACTCAACTTTGAAAACTTTCAGAAATCAGAAAAACTTTAGGAACATATTTTACTGTGACCTCTAACTTAAGTCAAAGAGACAAATATTTCCCTGAAGTAACTGATTGACTCTCCTGGACATTAGGCTGTGCAGTCCAGGACTATGCTGGACAGAAGAGGGAGCAGAGATGAAGCTGTGGAGAAGCTGAAGGTGTTTTTGCGGGTTCGTCCTCTTACAGAAGCAGAGAAGGAGAGAGGTGAAGAACAGGTATAGTTTAACATGTTTTATTTTCATTACACAGTAATTCAATACATTTGAGATCCCTCTGTATGATGATTGTGAAGGAATACTATGAAGTATAATAAATGAGAGAGAGAGAGAGAGAGAGAGAACAAAGTTTATGGACAAGGAAAACACTTCCATTAAATTCTCCATATGAAACTAAAGATGGTATTTTCTCCTGGCAATGTACAGATAGTTCCGAATGACTGTTTACATCTTAAAGGATGACATTTATAGAAATTTTGAAATTTGTAATTGTGACAATATTTTGCTATGCATAAACTGTCAAAGGTAATGTGACAAATCTACTTATCACTCTGACTTTTTTTAAAAAGCACAAACACCAGACAAAAAAAAAATCATATTCTATTAAATTGTCTCATACCTGCCTTTTCATTTTTAATCTTGCGTACTTAGACATGACTAAACCAACATGTTTGTTAAAATAGGTTGGACAAAATATGCTGTTCACTACAATTCTACTACTACTTAGTACTACTTGTGTTTAATGTGAATTTGTGTTTTGTGTGGGCAGGGCTGCGTGTGCGTGCAGACTGAAGATACTCTGCTCCTGAGAGCACCCAAAGACTCGCACAACATGAAGAGCGCAGAGAGAGGCATAGTCCAGAGCATGCACAAGTTCAACTTCACACAGGTAAACCAATTACCAGAGAGGAAACAGAATATGTTAAGCCTAAACACTTTGTTGCATTGCATAGTGCAACATTAATTAAAAAGGCTAAAACAACCTTTGTGATTAGTCACTTGTAATTTTCACTTGTTGTTTTTGAAATTTCAGTTATTGTCAAACTCAAAATAACATAGTTGTGACATACACCAATATGCCAGGGGCTCCCAATCCCTCTTGAGTTTGCTTAGAGTCTTTTGTTCTATTTCAGATTTTTGGACCCCAAACCTCACAGCAGGACATGTATGACCAAATTATGAGAGACATGGTGCATGATGTCCTGCGTGGAGAAAATCGGCTCCTCTATACATATGGTGTAACCAACTCTGGCAAAACCTACACCATACAGGGTAAATGCTGTACACATCTTAGCCAGGATAGTGGTCTTTGTTTCTTCCAACTGTGCAAAAAGAATTATGGCTGTTTTTGGTGCATAAAATCACACACCGTGCAGGCGGTATATAATACAAGAACTGTTTAAGTGCATATTAATTGTCCCATTACGTCTTATAATCTGAGTAATCTGGTTTTTCACCACAGGGACTGCTGGAGAAGCAGGCCTTCTGCCGCGAGCATTGGTCTCAGTGTTCCACAAGATTTCTACACGGCTCTATCCTGCTGTGGACCTAAAGCCAGTACTTAGCCAGGAGGTCCGCAGGCTGGACCTCAGCGAGGTCCGTGCTGAGGAAGCACGGCGGCACGCTCTGCTGAAAGAGGTAGAGATAAGATGGCAGACAAAAACTGAGAAAGTATTGTTTTCCTGGTCTGATGTACTAATGTTAAAATAGTTTCTATGATGTTCTGCAGTTCGCTTCCAACACCTTACGTGTATTTATATGAAATGTGAATTGGTGAAAATATGGCCCACAAATTCAGCTAAATACGGGCCATTTCAATGCTTTTAAATTTTGCTTTTTTCCATTTATTCCCCTCTTTGACTTATTTCCACACTTGTTTGTCTTTGCCAGGAGGAGACCTCCAGGCTGCGTGGGGGTCCCAGTAGTAGCTGGGACAGTGGAATTGAGGGTCTGTCAGCTGTCACTCAACTTGAAGGTGAGAACCTTGTCTGCTCTGACATTTTAGTCTAGGGCTGACGAATGCCATTTACAGGGCTCTGCATGGATTAGCGTTTTCCCTCCAACAAGTGACAAAGGCCTTGCTAATTAGCTTATTAATCCCTGATTTAATGAGAGGCATTGTTAATTTCCAAATCCCTGCTCAAAGAGTAATCACATTGCTTCTGCTCCATGTCTAGTTGTACCTGCTCTATTTTCTTCAATACCGAAATATTTACGTCTTGGTCTTGGAACATATCGACAAGACGCTTCACGTTTCAGTTTGAATTATGAAAATCATGGCAGTTTAGTACACAAAAAAACCTGGTCTTAGATAAAAGAGGTCATAGGCTTGAATAGCCTCACCAGTTGCAAGCCAGAAAACTGCAGAAGGTAAAACCTTCTTGCTTTGAACATAATCTATTTGCTCATTCATGTTCTGGCAGTTTCACTGGCCATGAGCCCACAAGATTTGTTTGCAACATGTTAGTCTGCTGCTTTTTATCTATATCTTCTTTCAGAACACAGTGTCTTCTTGTAGATTTTGTAATAAACAACTCTCTTGAAGGCTTAGTGTGTATAAAATACTCAAACCATCATCTAATCCTACCTGTCTCTACCAGAATCAGACACAGTTTGTCTGGATGTGGATCCTCTGTCGCTTAGCAGTGGAGATGACCTGGATCAAGGGCTACAGTACTCCATTTGGGTCTCGTTCTATGAGATCTACAATGAGTTTCTTTACGACCTTTTAGAGGCTCTGCCGTCTCTTCAAACCCGCAAGAGAGCCACGCTGCGACTGAGTGATGACAAATATGGAAACCCCTATGTAAAAGGTAGGATAATGCATACACACATTTCTTTATTAATGAAATTAATTTCATATTAATGAAAATGTTTCCTAAAACAGTAGGTCTTGTCTGCAAAGTCTCACACAGTGTTCTGCAATTGGTATGTTCCTAGCCTTGATTTGATGTTTCTCTTGCTCTCCTTCATCAATAGATCTGACCTGGGTTCAAGTTCGGAGTGCAGAGGAGGCTTGGAAAGTGCTCAGAGTGGGACGATGCAACCAAAGTTTTGCCAGCACTCACCTCAACCACAACTCCAGCCGCAGGTACCTGCTACGACTCAGTATATTCAATCTGTTTTTCAAGTTAACTGATGAGGTATTTCTGAGAGACCTTTGTCTGGGTCTACTTAGGTCCTGTAGACCCAACCTACATTATGCAATGCAATGCAAAAAGATCCCTTGTGGCACCTGCCATACCATGCTTGAGAGAATCAATTCCTACCAAGACACGACTAGCAAACACTGTTTAGCAACTGTCTAACTGTGAGCTCACCTGAGTTCAGACATGCATGTGGGATGTGTCAGGCCATGTCATGTGACTTAAATGCAGAAAATGTAAAGACTTTTTGGGAATATATATATTTATATTTTTTCTTTTCTTCAAATTTCAAATTTCCATTACTCAGTTTTCAGTTCTTATTTTCAAATTAATGGCAGATTAATGGAAATCCACATCATATCTTCAATTTGCTTGCATATCACGTCATTCACGGCCGATTCCGCGTGTTTAACCAGTTTGTTTCGGTCTTTGCAGAATCGACACACATGGTTTAGGTGTAATTGCATGGAATTGCAAAACAGGTTCATGCTTTGTATTTTCACCTAAGATGTTAAATACAGGTAACGGGAAAAAATTTGTACTGTTTGCTTTCAGCCACAGTATCTTCACCATTCGAGTGCTGCACATCGATCCACGAATGGAGGTGGGACAAGGAACACGAATCAGCGAGTGAGTTGTAATATTTCTTATTGCCTTAATGGGGAAGTCCACCACATTTTCCCTGTTTTCCACCAATTGCTGCATAATCCAATCTTTCAGTCACTCAGAGGAGTTTGATTTGTTGTTGATTCATCACAGTGGTGGTAGATTAATTCTTAATGCTATCTAAACTTGAATACATTTATAGCTATAGACTGATATCGTACAGGAATAAACTAAATCTTTTAGCTAGCCTGTAGTCTCTGTTTATCATCATTATAACTAACTTTTCCCGGGTATGGCATGATTTCTTTTAGCCCCTTTCCATTGGTTATGTAAGTGCCATTTTACTCCCCTGTCTGAGTGCTTATTATTTATATACAGTGATCATCAAGATAAGAGAGAACTTTATTTATCTTGAGGGAGAGATAAACATGCTTTTGTCATAAACATGCTCATTGCAACAAGAGGAATAAAGATAAGGGTGGGGGGACAAAGGAAAAATGTTAATGGAAGAAAATAGTAATAGTGTAAACAGAATAATAAGCAAACTATTACAAAAAACGAACAAGTAACTATAACAGAAATAATAAAATACAAGATTATTAATGCAAGTGGTTATAAAAAGTGACTTAGTGTTTGTGCCATGAAAATATGATGAATAAAACGCTATGAATCTGAAAACGTTGTAGAATCCACAAGAATGTTCCAGAAACAAAGCTTCCAAATACTAAATAAGTGACTGTGATAATGATCCACATTGGGGATCGGTGAAAATAGGGGAAAGGCTATCACATAGTACTTTCTAACCATAGTTTTATGTTTAGATGTCATGAGGACTTTACATACTGGCGATTTACATAATAAAAGCAAATTAATTTTTCATATGTAATATGCATTTACTGGTCCTATACTTACTAAAGGATTCTGTAAAATATCTGGTTTAAATACTGAAAATATTAATATTTATCTATATTGTTTGTACATTTGTCTCAGTTTATGCATTCTTTCAAATGATTGTCCATTATCCCATCAGCTGTGTGTTGTTCATCAAGCTTATTTGCATTATGAATCACATTCAAATTTATAAGTTTTTTGTCCTCTCGTACTAAGATGAAACCCAAAGAATGCCTTTATGTGGTGTTTTCATGCTTGCAGTCTGCAATATGTGTTTATGCAGGCTGTCAGTGTGTGACCTGGCAGGCTCGGAGCGCTGCAAGGACCAACAGAATGGAGACAGGATGAAGGAGGCCAACAACATCAACACTTCCCTCCTCACCCTGGGACGCTGCATCAGTGCTCTCCGACACAACCAGAGCAACAAGTAATGTTAATTACTGATTTAAAAACGCACAGAAGATGCTTACCTCAAACCATAAGGGGTGAAAGCTTGCTTCACCTCACATTTTGATCTCTCAAATGTAGTCGATTAACCAAGAAATGCCTTGTCTGAAGAAGGGTTGCAAAGGGGTGGAAACTTTACATGGGAACTTTTATTTGGGAATTTTGGAATCAACATTAGCTGGTGTGTAATGCCTCCACACACTGGATGGTGTATGTGGCATCTAATGACAAAAAATGTTTAAAAAAAAAAAAAAGAACTAATGCAATGCAAATATGTAGATAGTTAGCTGAATAAAAGGACTGGTCTTCAAAATATTTTACAACTGATGTATAAAATCTTGTATGGTTACATAAAATCGTCTAGCAGAAGAAACAGCATCGCATTTACAGTAGCTAGCATCATAATAAGCTAGCTTCTTTAATAAAACTGTGCTAGCGAGCTTACATTTAGCATATCTGGTTTACTGTATGAATATGTTTTTATTTAATAGTTGCTAGTTAAACTTGAACACCATAGATCAAATATTACCAGGGACTGACAGGGGTGGTATGCAAGCCTGAATAGATGTAAGTGGTACGCAAAATGCGCACCGGTTTTCAGTCTTCACAGCGCAAATGCGTACCTCAGTGATTATGCAGAGAAAGTTATACAGAAGGATGATACATAAGAGAATAACAAGTCTTCCAACACCTAGACTGAAGTTTGCTTCTGTAATTTTATCATTGGATCTACAAGCGTAATGTAGCAGTCAAGTGATGGAACCTTGTACTGCACTGATTTGCATTGGATAGCTCAGTTAGTAGAGCATCAGACTTTTAATCTGAGGGTCCAGGGTTCATGTCCCTGTTTGGGCGGTCCCACAAGATGTTTTTTTGGGGCAGCTGGTAACCTAGTGCTTGGGGAGTTTGCCCTGCTTTGAGAAAGTCGTGGGTTTGAATCCCAGGACTCCTATTGGCACCTCTGAGGTACCCTCGAGCAAGGTACCATACCCACACACTGCTTCGCTTGGTGAATGGATTAAAGGGGTTAAACGAAGAATATTGTGCTGTTCACACTGTGTGCTGCCACAGTAGGACACACTGTTGATCGACCACATTTGGGGTGAGGGTGAATGAGTTTTTCACCCAAATAGTTTAATCAAACGAAGCCACATTTCAACTGTTAACTCCTCGTTGCAGGTCACGCCATCCACAGGTGGTGCCTTTCAGAGACAGCAAGCTGACGAGAGTCCTGCAGAGTTTCTTCTCTGGCCATGGTCGCTCATGCATGGTGGTCAATATAAATCCCTGTGCTTCTACCTACGACGAGACCCTGCAGGCCATGAAGTTCTCTGCCATAGCCACTCAGGTAGTAGCAAATATCAGCATGCCTCTATTTTTTGCCTACAGCCTTCCTGCATCTTTTTACAGATGTGTGTGTGTGTGTGTCTTGTTAGCTGGTGCATGGTCCAACATCTAAAACACGGGTAGCTTACATTCTGTCACTCCTTCGTGAGCAAACTGCACACTCTGAAAGCACTTTAATGGAGGAAGAAGAAGAGAGCGATGAAGAAGGGGACCTCACCATGTTTGACACTGAGGTTAGTAATTGAGACAAGCATGTGACCCCTCTTTTCCCCACAATCAAAGAGATGTAGAGATGCTGTAAGACTGTTTTACGTTTAGTTTGTGAGTTACTTTTTATTGAACTTAAAGGGTCCATAATCCTAGCTACAAAAATGCAATTTAAATTAATTATGATGTCACCAAAAAAATACATTTACATGTCCAGTTCCTCATTCTACAGCAGTCTAGCCCCACCCATTCTCCCTGAAGTTTTAGGGATTGTTTGAGCTTTTTCGAGGCACAATGCAAGGCAACCAATCAAACACATCATACATCTTAAAGGCAGGATAATATATATATAATGTATATTAAATTATGCATGCTTTTGATACAACAGTAAAAATGTTACCCACAAATAAAACACAAAAAAATGATGTCCTTTAAGTCTTATAAAGCTGCTCTTTCCCTAGTGCCTGACCTACGATTGCATTCAGGGCTCGTCAGGTGACATGACCCCTCTCTCAGGCCATCATCACAATAGTTTTAATGATTACAAATATCCTGCTTGATCATGGGATTAAACATGATGAATGAAAAATCTCATTTTCTACCTTTGGCCCATGGTCAGTTTTCCCAAGACGTGTGCTCTAAAGTAGACATACAGGGTTAGAAACCACCTAAACAAGTCCATTAGTCACTATTTGGGTGTTTTGTCTGACACTGGGACATGCTGCGCTTTTTGACAGGAGCTGCTGAAGGCCATCGATGTGCTGAAGCAAGAGGTCCTGCGTCAGCGCCAGGAGAAGGAGGATCTGGAGGCCAGGGTCAGAGAGGATGTCTGCTCTGAGATGATGGAGATCATGAACCGCATGCAAGATGATTTCAGGTACAAAGTAGCTATAATTTAGAAAACATTAGAAACGGTCATCAGTTGAACACAATAGCTATTATCTGTTTTTAACCATTTAAAATGTACTGGGGCTTTTAAAATATTGGATTACTTTATGTTTACGGTGGTAAATTAATAACACTGAAAAGTAAAATGGCCTGTCCAGCACTGGCTCATCCATTAGTGTTCTCCTCCGAGTGGGCTGAGTTGTCCAGTGACCTTTAAAACGATGCGGTGCCACTTCACATAGTTGAAGCACATACTAACTTGCACCCTACCAGTGTTGGTAGTAAATGTGTAAATGAGTGAGGCCTAGCTAGCTGGACAAGACTAAATTGTATGTAAAATTGGGGAATATGTAATAATAAAAATACCCCAATAATTTAAAACGCTCTTAGGATGCTAGTATGCATAAAAGTGTATAATGTATATCCTCTACTAGTTGCTAATTTAAATATTAACCAGTTATGGGTATTAGTAAAACTGCAAAACCTCTTACTTCTACGAACACCTTTAGTGGGCAGCATCTAATAAATTCTGCCTTTAGTTGTGTTTTTTAAGACTTTGCCATGGTGTCTAGATACTAGCTTGTTTAACGCATGCTAACATGTATTTAAATATTCTTTGCTTAACTTTTACACTTCAAAGAAAAGCTTTGCTTGATTTGTGTAACTGTAGAGTTTTGTGCAAATGTGTACAGCAGTACAGTAAAACAGATTTCGCTTTTCTTCTTTCCATTCTGCAGTGACACCCTTGAAAGCGAACAGGATCTGATGGAAGAAAGATGTGAAAACAAGATCAACAACCTGAAAAGCAGCTTAAAGAAGTACTACAGCCTAGAACTGGAGGTGACTTCTTTTTCACTGCTTGCTCTGTTTCTCTCACGTAACTTTTTTTCTCCTTTTCCAGAATGATTTTAAAGGTGGTATTTGGGGTTCCATTTTTGGTTGTGTTTTAGGAGAGAGATGAGCTGATCAGAGAGCTGACTGCTGCTCTGAAGGAGAAGGGGGAAGGGGGCGTAGCCACTGTAATCCTTCCCGTGGACTCTGATGGGCCCCGAAGATCCAAGCGACTGGCCTCCACAGCTCAGCCCCGCAACACAGCACCCGAAGATGCTGAACTGGAACAGTGTAAGGCTGAGCTGGAGCAGTGTAAAGCCGAACTGGACTTGAGACGGACAGAGCTGAGACTGAAAACACTTGGTAAGATGGGACAGCCAATGCATGGAATTTGAGTATTAAATACTGCTTGATATCGTACACTTGAAGCCAGATTAAGCCCAACTGATTTTTTTCTCTCCTGCGATGGGGTTCTGTTACCTACTGATTATCACTCAGCAGTCTCCCTGTATTAAGTTTGCTTGCGTGTGTATCCACATTAAACCTTCTTGAATAGCAGTATGATGGATGTTTTGGCTGCATCTCTCCTCCATTTACTTTATCTGAGTAGTAGAACTTTGTTCTTACCTTCTCTTTACAAGGAGAATCCCAAACCCTGGACAGTTTCTGTTCCAAACACACAATCGGCCTATTTATGTAATGCTCTTTAGCCATTTTGCAGGTTAAATAAAGTGAGGCAGTTAAGTACATTGCAATTATTTCAGTTCTCTTTGCTGTTTTGGATAAGATGACTAGCATTTTCCAGCTGGCAATTTTAAGCACCATTCCTCAGTAGCTACTGTCACACTAGCCTTTTTTTTTTTTTGTCATATAAAGCATGATTATTTCATATAGGACCCATTTTGTCAGGCCTTTTCGTTTGAATACAAACACATTGTGACTGCGATCATATTTGTATTAGTGTGCTCTTTGGTCCTGGATGCCCCTGAACACTTCAGCCGATCACTTAGAAGGGTGTGACACAGTTACAACAATGGCAATACACAGTACAAGGAAAAGGGACTTTTTGTTTATCGCTTCTCTGCTGTGTAGGTGAGTGAAGTGGAAAGACTTGCACCAGAAGTCACATAACAGATGATGGCAAATTTATCATGGGTCTTAAACAGTTTTGTCCTACCTTATTTTTGGAGGGGGTTGTTAGACAAAGTGCAAGCCTATGAGATGTCAGGATGTGCCTTGTTTTCTCTAACAATACACAATTAATGCATGGAGCACTGTGGCAGATCTTGATTCCTGTTAAGTGTAGGTCTGCTCTATGTAATTCAGAGTCTTCTGCATTATATAAACTGTTCGAACGTCCCATGTAATGACCTTTTCACAGTAAAATCAAAATGACCAGCTCTAACCTGTCCTGTCTCACTGCAGAGTTAAAGCGCTGCCAAGAGCAGATCCCAATTACTGCTGCCACCAACAACCTGACAAACACGGTGGACCGCAAGCTCCTAGAGGGCCAGAAGGTGTGTGTGTACGCTGTGCAGTTCTGCATCAGCATCTTTTATTTGTTCAAAATGGCATAAATGTGTGTCAAGTTATTGATTGGAATTCCTTACATTTATTCTTCATGGGTTCTCTAATATGTCTCATATAACAACAGCAATCATTGGACGAGAAGTTGAACCTTTTTTTAACTGCACCGCTGTGTCAGTGTGTGTATTTTGATGTGTGTGTGTGTGTGTATCTGTTGTGCAGAATCTGAGGCAGCTGAGGGCAGATCTTCAATTACTGGGATTAAAACTGCAGTCAGGAGAACGGGCCTGCTGCCGCAACACAGATGGAGAGAGACTCCGCATGGCGCTCAGCTCAGCCGACACCACCCTCGTAAAACAGGTACTGCACACACTAAGACCAATACACACCAATGGCTTGGCTGCAACCTACATAGTCCATTTTTATAAGCAGTAAGTCGTACAGTGACAAAAAGCACGTAAGCGAGTATATTTGAGATGACTTAATGACTTGACATGTTTTTAGGTGAGTGTATCATTATTTAGACTTGCAGTTCTTTTTTTATTTTGGGTCTACACTGAGGATCAAATGTGTAGAATTACTTGTCATAAATATATTAGTGTTATTTCATTCTATAACTCAAAATGGATTAAAATACTATAAGCTGTAAGAGATTTTTTCTAAGATCTGTTCATATACAGTGGGGACCAAAGTCTGCTTAAAATCTGGGCCTTTTTTTTTTTTTCTTTCAACCCTACCAACAAAACTTTCCCACTTTTAAAAATTTAAAACAGAAATTTTAATCAGCAAAATGAAGAAGAATTGTTCTAGGTTCCAAACATCTCTTCCCACAGTTTTCTATAGATGATTTTCCAGGACATTTCCATTGATCTAGCTGGTATGAAAGATGGGGATTGCAGGACAGTTGGGAGAAAAAAAAATCGATAGTTTAGGATTATCTGTCTGTCCGTCAGTGGAGAGAGATTTTGTACATACCCCTACCCTTATTTTGTTACTTCTGAAGTCCAAGATGGCACAACACCTCATTCTTTTTGTGTCAGAGGAACTTGTAAAGAATATTAGTCAGTGAGATGATTGCAGAGACTTATATGTAGCACACATCTGATGGTGAACAATCACAATACAGGGGGTCCTCAAGTTACGACGGAGCTCCGTTCCTAGCACAGTGATGTAACCCGAATTTTGGTGTAAGTCAATAACCTGTCCTGACTGTAAAATCTAGAGCATAAAAACACAACTAAGCCACAGAAAAGGTGAAAAGGACATAAATATACTGTTCTTCAACACTGTACTGTAGTAACAGAAATGAATGTGTAAAAAATTCGAATGCAATGATAAAGGCCCAGAAGTTGCCAAACAAAGCAACACTTGCACTTGACATGGTTTATTAAGGTGTGTATCTTAGCCAGCAGTAAATTGGTTAAAAGCAGATGTTGATATTAAGTATAGCTTTACAGGTATGAAGAACAGATGTAGACTACCATAGCACTGATATACATCGCTCTGGATAAGAGCGTCTGCTAAATGCGGTACACGTAACCTTAGATAAGCGTCCTCCCTCACTCTTGCGCTGTGTTACTGCGATTGCTGCATATTCTGTGTATCTTCTGCTGTGTGCAACTAAACTAGTTCACTCATGTGAGCGTCATAAACTTGAAACATCGCATGTCGAGACCCTCGTACAGGACCCCCTGTAGTGTATTGTGGCTCAAATATGATAGAATTGTATTGTCGCCTCAGTGGCAGTCCTCCGCCCACAATTTTGCCTACTGACAAATTTATACTGAACTTTACATAGTTAAATGAACAATTCTAAGTCAGAGTGGAGTTTAGGATTATTAACTGCCACTGACTCCGACCAGCATGCAGCCGGTGTTTGATTTACATACATTTGGGCTCTAATGTATTGTTTTGACCCTGGCTTCCCATTTAACTTCCTCAATGATACCAAACATACATTTTAAACCACTGCTCCTAGGCAAAGCAAACAAAACAAGTTAGTATGCATGTCAACGTTTAGAAACTGAACCAAATATGCTACCAGTTTAGCATTATTCAGCTGTTTAAAAGTATTAACCTAATAAAAACTTCCAACAGTTATCAGCCACCAGTGACTAATATTTACCTTTGAAGAGTAATGCAACTTGTATTAATCAGTTTTGGCTATGTTTCTAATCCATCCATTGGGGATCCCTGAAAGTTAGCCAAGTAGTTCATTCTCAGGTAAAGGGAAAATAGAAATAATACTTAAAAGCTGAAAACACAAGATTTTCCAGGACATTTGACTTTTTCTGTGATTTTCCCTACTTTCCATGACCGAACAGTTTTTCAGAATATGTGGAAACCCTGCAAATTTGTGAGGCTGACCATGGGAAAGCCTTTGAATGCAAATCAATTTGTTGAGTTTACTTCCTTTCACTAAATTGTGTATTCAGAGGCCTCTCACGTGGATCTGATCTGCTCATCAGAGGCTTCTGCACAAACTTGTGGTGTCTGAGTGCACAAAAGAAGAATTATTTGACCAGTTGCCTTAGAATATAATTTCTAATGAAAAACGTTGATTGTCTCATTTGCCTCCCACTGTAGCAGCTTTTAGGGTTCTCTGGTCATTTGCCACAGTGTTTTATACCGTAAGTCGAGCCTCTTGCATCTGCACCAGTACAGGTGCCGACCAGCGGCAAGGTGCCTCTTGTACACATCCCTGATCTCCCCCTCTCTCTCTCCTCTCCCATCTCAGGGCCAAATGCTGGTGGAGTTGCACACCAGCCTGCAGCTGGTCAAGGCTGAATTACGCCGCAAAGATGAGTGTCTGGCGCAGCTGCAGCGCCCCCCTGTGCCCACCACACCGAGCTCCTGTAAACGGCGAGGCTGCAGAGAGAATGAACCACCACAGAAACAGCCTTTCCTGCGCTCGCTCTTCTCCTCACGCACCCCATCTAAAACCCCACAGTGGGGCACCAGCACCACGCCCTATGCCAGTGTCCTGCGCTCTCGGCAGCCCTCGCCTCCCCCCAGCCCTGCACTCACACGCAGGGGAAAGTACTAAAGGGAGAGTTAAACTGAAATAATGTTACCATGACTAACCGGGGGGGGGAGCAAGTGTTGGCTGCACTGGTTCACTTTAATGATGCAAGCTTAGGGGACAGCCAGGTGTTACATTGAAATTGTCACCCTAGGGGGCGCTGTTTAGGGGTTTTGCTGCTGAACGAACGTAGAGTTTAAGTAAATCTCTTCCAGCGGTTAAGACGCACATATCAAGGTCTGTCTGAAGCTGTGAAGACTGGAAACTGACGCACACTTGCGTACCACTTATGTATAAACCCCTGAGTATAAACTATGTATTATTTCAGTAAATTTTTTGGTATGTTTTCAGTATAGCTGCCATTTAGCTGCCTATTACAAGCTTATACATGCAGTTCAACTGCAAAACAGCACCCACTAGGGTCACAGACATTGGTTTAACGCCTGGCATGTTTATGTACACTAAATACCAAATCCAATACTATATCTTGTTAACCTTTTTTTGCTGTTTACTTAAACTTCTTATAAAGCCCTTTCAGATCAAAGTTACTTTCTGAAAAACGATTTTATTAAAGGTGATTTTTACAATTCTGAACGGCATGTTGATGTAAACAGTCATTTGTGATTGCATCTGTCTTTACAATCTGAATGACTGTTATTTAATTACTTATGACAAATGAGTGAAATTCATTTTTAAGAAGCTATTTCAGTTAAAAAGCAAAAGGTTGTAAGAGCACCAATGTTATTTAGTAGTTGATCTGTATATGCACCTATGCTTTTTCCTTATCTATGCTGCTTGTGTTTTCTATGTGATTTGAAAAGACCCATACCTTCTTGTTCTTTTATATGCTAAAGCACAGAATATGCTAGAATGGAAGTAGTAGTGTGTAGAGCAGGCCTGCCTTGACCCTCAGTTCACATTTGATTTTATTGATGTGTGCACTGCTGTGTAATGAATGTATTACTAGTGAACACACTCACTATGCTTTGGATTGTGACCACACTTCCACCCACTCAGGCTCAGACTGAACAGTAATAATGCAGAACAAACTTGTATTTGCAGTTCTGAATAATCAGGCTTTGGCACACAACTGGAGTGTATGTTGACACTGTAATAGAACCAATACTGTTGAAGCCAGAGATGTCTCCATACTCGGAAAAAGATGTGTTCTTCTCACCTAAACGTCTTGCTGAAATTTATTTTTTTGTGTGGATAAGTTGTAACCAGTCTTTGGGGTAGACTGGACTGCAAAAAACATCACAGTAGTAAGAGTACCCCCTTCCCATCTTTCGTAACAAGACTGTTACAATTACAATAAACCCAACTGTCCTTTTATTAATCATTTCATCAGCTTTTGAATTTACTTCCAAGTGGTAGTAATAAAATCATGGCTAAAGGTTTTGTGAATGACACAAATATAAAGTTTTCAGTTTCCTGCTTCAGTTTTTATGATGGCAATTTGCATTGTAATGTAAACCCCTGGAATTCACGGGGGTTATGTTCTAAGACCAATTGTGAAAAATGGGGAATTTGTGATTGTGAAAATGCCTAAAAATGCCTATTTTTATAGTCTAAACCCCAAATATGCTCCCAAAACACTTTAAACTCAGCTCAATACATTACCCTTAAAGAAGATGTAAACCCGTATACGTACTGTACAGTGTAGCAGCGAATCAACAGCAAGGCGAAATTAATAGCATTCTTGGATTGGCTACTTCAAACCTCCCTCCTCTGAGTACAGCGGTATTTCACCATTCCTTGACGCGCTTTGTGTTCTCTGGACAGTACCAAAACATGTATACATTTATATTTTATATGGAAATGTAGCTGAATTTACGTTAATATTTGTCACAAAATTAATTATATTTTTCTTAATTTATATATGTCCATGAAAAAAGCCAAGAAAATGCAGAGGATTTCTGCGGTTTCCAGAATTATTAGTTCGGTTCTAAGAAAAGATCTGTGAATGACAACCCGCAAACGATCGGGATTTACTTAATATTAATATTATGATCAGATTAATTGCAGTTACTTGCAAAGTTCCTCTTTACCATGAAAATGAACTTACGTGACCTTACAAAAACCCA